>AYEL01069586.1:0-12660 GCA_000484575.1 Olivierus martensii
ACTCTAGGAGCCACTTAGTCAATCCCTGTCACTATGAAAGTATCGGCCCGGCTGCAAAACAGATACGAGCATAGTGACAGCCGGTAAGCCCTCTCACCACGTCAAGGTGGGTCCCACGTCGAGAGGGCCCGTGGAAGGGGACCGGATGGTGAAGGACGGAAATCACCGAGCCGGGCCCAGTACCCCGAAAAAAAATCCGGAACCAGACCCGGGTCCTCCTGCGTGGCACGTCGACTGCGTTACCACTCGGCCATCCGGCCGCCCAATTAGGTAGATTAAGCTGCCGTATCGCACGAGGGATTTTCTGTATCTGGCGGGCGGCCACTACTTATGTAGCCTATCACAGGCTGGCCAATATCCACTATGGGCCCACGTCGAGAGGGGATATGGGCATAGTGACAACTGGTAAGCCTTCTCGCCACGACAAGGCGGGCGCCCTCGAGAGGGGGCCGGGCCGGGCACGGCCCCGGTGGGACCCGGTTCCAGGGTGATAAGCCATAGCTTTATCCTTGGCTTTACCACAGGGACGTCCTGCAGACGTTTCTTAGGGTGCTCTATCGATTGATGCTACGCATTTTCAGCAATCGAATTCACAAAATCGTGACGGTCCCTTGTTAGATAAGAATAAAGCGTTTTGATAGCAAATTATTTGTATTCTACTTAATATTTACAGTGTGACCGTGTGTTAACAAAAATTTACAGAAAGACAATCATTTTATAAAAATATAATTTATATATTTGCAATTTATGTATATATTGCCGCAACAAAATTTTTCTGTTCTAAATTTTTCATATCAGTGATGGATGCGCTGCATCGTCTTTCGGAAACCTGGATTTATTTATCCATGCTAAAATTCACATTTGTCGATATGTTTTATGTTCGCAGTCTGAAAATGGACAGTCAGAGTCTAAACCAGTGGTGGCCAAATTGCGGATCGCGAGCCACATGCTGCTCTTTGGTACCTTCAATCTGGCTCTATACCATGAAAGTCGGTAGTTTTAATATGGGACAAATACCTAGTGAACTTTTTAAAATAATATAATTTTTAATTTGTTTATTTATTGTAAAATGTAGTATGCATCTAAGTGAAATAAATGCATGTAAAATATATAATAAATAATTTTGAAACCATTGTTAAGATTAACCGAAAAACTGATGTGGCTTCTCATTGACCCAAAAACAAATTGATTGCGGCTCTCATGTATTTGAGATTCTCTTATATGGCTCTTAATGACACGAAGCTTCGCCACCTCTGGTCTAAATCAAAACGTGAGTCAGTAAGTAGTGAATACAAATTCACAATTTCTCATTCAATTACTTTTGGCAGTGGGAGGCCGGATGACCGAATGGTAACACGCTGGCGTACCACGCAGGAAGACCCGCGTTCGCATCCCGGGTCCGGCATCTGCTGAAAAGTTTTTTCAGGTTCTGGCCCCGCCCCTTAGTAATCTCACTGATTGGAAAGGCGCGTAAAAATGCAAAAAAAGTAGTGGCAGTGAAGATCTCGAGGATTTTGAAATCATGTTAGAGGGTCATTCCATATAAAATCAACCAAATTTAAACAAAGTGGTCGCTACATGATTTTTGATTTTGATGAATATATAAAATATAAAATCAGCCAAATTTAAACAAAATGGTTGCTGCATGATTTTTGATTTTGATAAATTTTGGCATGTTGTTTTTATGTATATTCTCAAAGGCTCAAACTTATCATTATTTACTTTTAAAAAAATTTAATTTCTGAGATATGAGAAAGAATATGTATGGAGGCAGAATGATGATGATGATTTATTGAAATTGTAAAAAATACTTTATATTAAACTTTGAATTTTGTAAATTGTTGTTTTTTTTTATAGAAATTTTAAAAATATATTAAATAGTTGTTTTTTATTGTATTAGTAAAAATATTTTATATTAAACCTTTAGTATCTGCAAATAACTGTTTTTTTATTGAAAATATTAATATTTAAGCTTTTAATTTCGATGTGCAAAAATAAAATTTAAATCTTTATATTAAACTATAAAAGTATGTTGTTTTTCGTTAAAAGAATATTGTATTCAGGTCCCAACAAATCATCTTTGAGATGTTTACCCGGTTGTATTTAATTAAAACCAAGTGTATGTTATGGTTTTATGGTTATGACGTCACAGTAGTTGACCCCACAAGGTTTATTATGTCACACGTAGCAACCACAAGGTTTATTATATCACACAATAGAGCGTCACAAATAATGATTTTAGTCTAATAAATAATACAAAAAGTTTGCATATACAAATTTCTTTATTTATATATAATTTTTTTTTAAAATATAAACGTCGAATCTGAAAATAAAATAAGAAATAAGAATTAGAAAAAGTATAATTTAACTTACTATGCTATCAAAGTATTAATTAATCATACTTTTATTCAGTATCATCTAACGGTGGTGTGTAACGTGGTGATGGTAGTCTTCTACAAACTCTCATTAAATTTTCTTTTATTACTGTAAAAATAGTATATTTATTATCTAGTAAACATCATCATCAATATTATTACTAATAATAATAATAATAATAATAATAACTTTACCGCTGAGCGACATTTCGGCATATACCGTCTTGTTTTGTATTTCTGTAAAAGTAATGTGAATATTTTATAATAAATAATATTACTATCAAATAATAATAATAATAATAAAAGTTTACCCCTAAGCTCCATCTCAATTTTAGTTATGCAGACTATAAGATCCATTCCTCGTCATGCCATACGGAGGTGGTAAAATTGTTACTCATTTTTTTCCTGCTTTATTAAAAAATGATTTTCAGTGAAAATTAGATAAAATATTTAAATAACAGAAAGCGTTTTTAAGAGAAAATACTGTTAGGCTAACACATAAGAATAATCGTAAAGTCTTATCTTTTTCTTCTTTTTCTTGTTAAGACAATAAGCCGATTGGGAATACTACTAGTATTTATACCATTTTAACCAACAACATAGAAGCTTTGAAAATACCGGCAAGCAAAAGCGGTATCCCTTTTTCATTTAAAAGGATATTTTAATAACATGGTTAATTAGTAAAATTTGTCATTTTAAAATATTTTTGATTGAAAGATACGGTTAAATATATAGTAGAAGT
Organism: Olivierus martensii; assembly: GCA_000484575.1. Taxonomy (NCBI): domain Eukaryota; kingdom Metazoa; phylum Arthropoda; class Arachnida; order Scorpiones; family Buthidae; genus Olivierus; species Olivierus martensii. The sequence goes on from AYEL01069586.1 coordinate 3,118, forward strand.
TAACAAAATATATTTAATGCATATTTTAAATTAAACTATACTGTTAATTAAAAAATCAGTGTGTGAACTAGCGTTTTTTTCTAAAAATATATTTATTAATTACGAGATCAATATAAATTATTAAAATCTACGTTAAATTATCACTCTCTGTTTTAAACATCTTTACTTAATTTCAGTGTTGAACTCATTCTTAATATTACGTATAGAGAGAAATAAGTTTACAGGTAGGCCTCGATTAGTGCGAGTTCGAATAATGCGATTTCGATTAGTGCGACTTATGCTATCAAAGTATTAATTAATCATACTTTTATTCAGTATCATCTAACGGTGGTGTGTAACGTGGTGATGGTAGTCTTCTACAAACTCTCATTAAATTTTCTTTTATTACTGTAAAAATAGTATATTTATTATCTAGTTAAATGGAATGACCCTGTATTATTTAGCTTTGCTATCGACTACAGTATAGTATTATTTAGTTTTGCTACAGTATAGTACAGAATTTAAAAGTACTGTATCAAATGAATAAAAGGAAGAACACTTCTGACAGTAAAACGGGAAACGAAAAAAAGAAGAGGTTAGTGATCACGCTAGAGCAAAAAATGAATGTTATTGAGCGACAGAAAAGCGACGCTCAACTTCTGCTTTCGATTCGCTATTTTGATTTTGATTTGGCGGTTGGTTTGATGATGGTATGAGACGCGTTGACGCTCAACTTCCGCTTTCGATTCGCTATTTTGATTTTGATTTGGCGGTTGGTTTGATGATGGTATGAGACGCAATTCCTGGTGTTTTAATTTAGATGATGAACAATGATGTAAAATGTGAAAATAAATATTTAATTTAGATGATGAACAATGATGTAAAATATGAAAATAAATATTTTTTAAGCGGTTGGTTTGATGATGGTATGAGACGCAATTCCTGGTAAGTTATTAGATTTGGCAGTTGGTTTGATGATGGTATGAGACACAATTCCTGGTTGTGATTTGGTGGTTGGTTTGATGATAGTATGAGATGCAATTCCTGGTAAGTTATTAATTTAGATTTTTGATGATGGTATGAGATGCAATTCCTGATAAGTTATTAATTTAGATGGATGAAAACGATGTAAAATGTGAAAATAAATATATTTTAAACAGTTAGTATTGTGGTTATAATTAAAATATGAAAATAAAATAGTTCTTAAACAGTTAGTGTTAAGTTTACTGTGGTTATTCATCGTGAAGTTAGCTAATGGCCAGAATCTCACAATGCAAGAACCTATTACCATATTTTACATAGGGTTAATATCGAATAGTGCGAATTCGGTTAGTGCGAGAAATTCGTGGAACCAATTAATCGCACTAATCGAGGCCTACCTGTGTTTTATGAGAAACGAATTATCACTGCAACTACTTGTGTCCAAAGGGTTTTGACTGCAGTATAAAATAATTTTAGTATTAATTATTAAGAATCAAGTAACTATTTTATTGAAAATGTTACTATTTAAGCTTTTAATGTTGATGTGTAAAATTAAAATTTAAATCTTTATATTAAACTATAAAAGAATTGTTTTTTTTTTTTTGTTAAAAGAATATTGTATTCAGGTCCCAACAAGTCGCATCTGTTTCTTACTTGAACTAGGTCCAACAGCAAACGAGTTCGCTTTTCTCCTTTCTTGTCTCGGACTTCAAGACGTACTAGAAGTCGCTCCATATTGAAATCTCCGCCCCTGTCAGAAAATCAATTGCATTTTTTTTTGTTTATCTTCTTTCCATGTTAAAACAGACGGAATGCCCTTCCTCTGTCGTCTTACATCAATCAATATCTATATAGCTTTCTTTTTTTATTTCTCTTAACACATGTGTACATACCTGTGTAATACAACTCCTCTTCTCTGATAGTTTACTATCATTTGTTAGATATTTTATGATTTTTTTTTTTGCATTTTTTACGCCCGTTTCTAATCAGGAATATTATTAGGGGTAAGTTCCAACAACGGGCTGCATTCATACCTGTGGAGTGAGACCGGCTTGAAATCTCCGCCCCTGTCAGAAAATCAATTGCCCTTTCTTTGTTTATCTTCTTTCCATGGAAAAACAGACGGAATGCCTTTCCTCTGTCGTCTTACATCAATCAATACCTATATAACTTTCTTTTTTATTTCTCTTAACACATGTGTACATACCTGTGTAATACAACTCCTCTTCTCTGATAGTTTACTATCATTTGTTAGATATTTTATGATTTTTTTGCATTTTTTACGCCCGTTTCTAATCAAGAATATTATTAGGGGTAAGTTCCAACAACGGGCTGCATTCATACCTGTGGAGTGAGACCGGATGGTGAAGAACAGGGATCGCCGGACCGCGCCCAGACCCTCGGAAAATCTGTTCAGGATCGGGAATTTTACATGACTGAAACTCAAACCCATGTCCTCTTGCGTCGCACGCCAATGCTGTTAATACAAAAGCTTACTTCGTATTTCAATTTTTATTATACCAAATGAATTTTTAAAATTGATTTAGTATAAAAAATTTTAAATATACTATAGTGAAGTAAACCTTGATATAAAAACATCATAAGCGAAAATATTGAAATTTCTGAGAAAATATTTATTAAATAAATATATCGGTTCTGGTTGCTTAGAATGTAGGTTATCCGCCATTGATTTTACTAAAATTAATAAAAAATAATAAATAGCGAAATTTTTTTATTACATTATGTATCATTTTTATATTTTAAATTAAAATATAAAGATAAAGCAGTAAATATATCGGTTCTGGTTGCTTAGAATGTAGGTTATTCGCCATTGATTTTACTAAAATTAATAAAAAAATATTAAATAGCGACATTTTTTTATTACATTATGTATCATTTTTATATTTTAAATTAAAATATAAAGATAAAGCCAATTAAAAAGTATTTTTGAATTCAAAACAAATAAACTTTTTAATTACACAAATTATTTTGTTTAAATATTATTAGAAAAAAAATTGATTTAAACCAGTTGAATCAGTCTGTTATTTCACTTTAATATATGCTAATCATTTTATAATATTATGGCAAACACTTGAAATGTAATTCGTTATTAATCGTCTTTTTATGTAAATAAGTTAATTCAATGGTGAGTGTGATCTGCACAAGATCATTTCTATTGGTGGGAAAAGATTATTAGTACTTATTGAGTGTTAAACAGTAATTTAAATTAAATTCTATATATTATAGTCACTTGGATATCATGGCTGCAGAATTTTTTGATCAAGGTAAATACGAACAAGCATTGAAAGACTATGAAGAGGCTTATATAACAAGTGTAAATAACTCAATTAAATTCTCTATATTATAGTCACTTGGATATCATGGCTGCAGAATTTTTTGATCAAAGTAAATACGAACAAGCATTGAAAGACTATGAAGAGGCTTATATAACAAGTGTAAATAACTTAGGTGCCTACCATCAAAATACTTTAACTGCTCAACAGACTATAGCAAGTATTCTTTTCCGACTTTGTAAATACGAAGAGGCATTTAAAATGTTTGAAGATGTTTATAACAAAACAAAAGATGTTTTAGGTGTTGCTCATCCAGATACATTAAGTTGTCACGAAGATATGGCATTATCACTCTGCCACCAAGATAAATTTGAGGAGGCACTAAATATCTATGAAGATATTTATGAGAAAAGGAAAGATACTTTAGGAGTTGAACATCTTCAGACGTTACTTACTTGGAGAAAGGTAGCAGTTGTGAGTTCCGAGATAGACAGAGATAATTTATACATTCTTCAAGCAATTTATGATATACAGAAAAGAATAATGCCTGATCATAAAGAAACTTTAGTTACTAGGACTTTAATAGCAGGTGATCATTATAATAAGGGTAAATATGACGAGGCTTTAAAAATCTATAAGGATGTTTATGAAATACAGAAAATATCCATGCCTGAACACCCAGACACTTTAACTACATGGAACAGCCTGGGTAGGGTATTTACTAAACAAGGCAAATATAACGATGCGATGGAAATATATAAGAAGGTTTCTGAAAAACGAAATAATATTTTGGGTTCTGATCATCCAGATTCTTTAACTACTATTAATGACATGGGTCTAGTTCTTGCCTGTCAACATAAATATAATGAGGCGTATGGAGTTTTGAAAGAGGTGCTTGATAAAAGAAAAATCATTTTAGGCCCTGAACATTCAGAGACATTAACTACTCAGAATAACCTCGCTATAGTACTTGCCGGACAAGGTATATACTCTGAGGCGTGGGACAATTTTAATTTTGTTTATGAGATAAGGAAAAGACGACGACCTGAACATGTAGATACGTTAATTGTTTGGGAAAATATGGCAATCATACTTAAAACCCTAGGTAAATACGATGAGGCTCTGAGCATCTTCGAAGATATTTATAGAATATATATAAGAACAAGACCAAATCATCCAGATACTTATATTACTCTAAATAACATAGCGAATATAGCATATATTAAAGGTTACTATAATAAGGCATTTCATATCTATCATGATGTTTACGATAAATTAAAAACTATTTTAGGTGGTGTACATCGAGGTACTATAACAACTCAAAATAATATGGCTTTTATGCTTTATAAGCAAGAGAAATACAGGGACGCACTAAAAATATATAATGACGTTTTTACGACACGAAAGGTAGTTTTAGGTAGTAACCATTTAGATGTGTTAACCACTAAAAGTTGTATAGGAAGAGTGGTTTTCAGTGAAGGTAGAAATGATGAGGCATTGAAAATCTATCAGGAGATTTATGTAAAAGGAAGAAAAAAATTACGATCTGATCATCCATTTATTTTAACTATTTCCAATAATATTGCATCAATATTTGCCAAACAGAATAAATGTGATAGTGCATTAGAGAGGTTTACTGATATTTATCATAAAAGAGTACGTATTTTAGGTTTTCAGCACCCAGATACTTTGATCACTCTGAACAGTATCGCAACTGTAATTGCCAAACAAGGTGAATTAGACAAGGCATTAAAAATCTTTAAACAGGTACATGTAGAAAGAATAAATATTTTAGGACCTAATCATGAGGATACGTTAGCCACTGAGGAAAGTATAAGAAATATAAGTGCAGTAATATCTCAAACATTTTGATAAAAATTAATAGCAGAAACTATTGAAGATGGTTTTAATGAAGATTGTTTTTTATTTAACATAGTAAGAGTAGTAACATAGAAACATGTAAAACGGAAATAACTACTCGATTAATATTGTTCTTTACATTAATATACTACTAATACCGTAAACTACACAGTTCACCTAAGAAAGACTGTCTGGAAACTATGAATCTCTCATTAAATTACGTTTCATAGTCTAATATTAGAATAACCTTTAGATGAAAAATATGTATATATATGTTTGTTTTCGTGAAATTCATTTTTATATTGTGCTATCTTCTGAAAAATAAAGTTTTTAAATTTATCATATTTAGATTATAGGTATAAAAACTGAATTTTTTACGCAAGAAACGTTTCCTGATCTTGACAGTTTCTCCTAGATTATACGAAAATTTATATTTGAGAAGTTAAAATACGTTTAAGATTTATTGATGAAACGTAAGAGGTTTTTATGATTGCATCAGGGAAAAATATCTGGACGAGAGAATAGTTTTCTCTTCAATTATTTATAAACAATTGCCTGAGAAATGTTTATAGCTTTTTCCCAGATAGTGTTTCATATTTTGATTATTTTACTATTTCTACTCCTCACTTAATACTTTCATAGAATATTAACACACAAAAAAGTTCACATATTAATTCGAATTATATATATCCCATCAAAAACATCTCATATGTAAAAAAATAAGCCAAGTACAGTATTATCGAAACAGGATATTTGTGAAAATTTAGATCGGTTATTTTGGTTGTTGTTGTTATGAGTTGAATTTTGGCTGTAATGACTCCGGTAATAATAGTCAGTCAGTGACTACTGTACTTGGCTTAGAGTCACTGCCGTGCCGCTTGATATAGCTCCAAATGCTATAGTTTGAAAATATTAAGTCCAGCATTTGTTGTTCAGTAAATCGAATAGTTCGGCATACTTTTACAATTCTTTGCCATATGTTTAATCAATGTTAAGTAGCTTTTGCAGTCAAGTTTAAAGTTATTTTAATTAAATAATTTTAATGTAAATTATTCGATTAATCTAAAAATTGTTAGTATTTTTTATATCGTATAAAACAATTTTTCTCTTGCGGTTTATTTACGAAAATATCCAGTCCAGGCTAAGGTTATGAACTTCTTGCTTCAGCTTTCCGGTTGACCCGACAAGGATACGTTGATCCCTGTGGTGGGCCTGAAAGTGGCAATTGTCAGATAGATATAATTTAAAATTAAGCCGAAATATTATTTCATTTTATTTCATTCTACTCTAATATATGAAGATATTTTGAACCAACAGTTACTTTTGCGGCTGATACCTAGGATTATGCTGTACAAAAGAATGATATACATAGGAAACTTAATTCAAAGACTTGTTCTTATAAAAATATGTGGCGCCTATAGGACAGCGCCAACAAATGCCCTTTAAGTTATATGGTATCCTACCAATAAATTGACGTATAAAATTATTAATTTATTGGATTAACAAAATTTATTATGTCAATAAATATATGAACAACACGAATTATCAAAATATTATTGATAGTAATAATGACAAAGAAATTTTAATTTATATGCATGAAAATTATGATTTAAAAAAGCAGGAATTTAATAATAATATACATCCTGCTGAAGAAATGTCTGTTAATATTAGGAAAGGTTTTCCTAATTCAAAAAAATGGTTACAAAATATTTACTGATGGCTCTAAATCGATTAAGGATATGGGCTCTGCCTTTTGCATATATGACAAAAATGATAGAAAAATATGGAAAGCTTACTATAATGTTCCGTAATGCAAGTTTTGCTTGTATTATCTTCCATAATGCAAGCAGAACTTTTGCCAACTATTAGAGTTTAATATTCATTTATTATTATAAATACACAAATCAAAAACGTATACTAAATTATCTCTGACAGTAATTCTGCTTTACAATCGTTAAATAAAAACATTACAATCATGAAAATAGTCGAGGAAATTCACAATTTAATTAGTAATATTAAAATTCAAGCTAACTTATACTTTCATTGGGTCACACAGATACCTGTAAAAAAAGTATAACGGGAAATTAATAAGACCGATTTTCTCGCTCGTAAAACTGTTACAGTCAAACCCCGATAAGACGCCCTCCGTTAATCCGCCACCCTCGCTGATCGCCAAAAAATCTAGCGTAACGGATCTTCCTTATGTAAATGGATTAGGCAATCCCCAATAAGACGCTATCCCCATTAGAAATGTCTAAAGAAATATTCCTTTTGATATTGTATTTGTCCTTGTTAATCCGCCAAGGGCATGTAAGGCGACTTACATCCAAAAGTTCATCAACACTGTATATAATATAAAAACTCTCTGGATTCATTTGTAACTAGCGGGTGGGAAAAATGAAGTTAACATGTGTCTCTCTGAGAATAGGTTATAGAAAATTTAATATCGTAAGATCTAGATCGTTTCCATCTTGAGGAAATAAGGATACTGTACAGTAAGTTGTGTACATTGTATTTTATAGAGAATTCAAAGCAGAGGAACAGAACCGCAGATGGATAAGTTTTCTATATATAGTACTGTACATATACGGTAACTTCTGTAAAGTATAAACAGTTTTTTCAGAAATGTTAAGTTTTGATGCTAAATATAAATGTACTACTATATTTTATTAAATTTAATAAATTCAAAGTTCATTTTCGTTTCTATACTACACGTGTTTTCAATAAACCGCCAACCTCGATTAGTCGCTAAAATCGGATGGTGGCGTCTTAGTGGGATTTGACTGTAATAACATTCAAGAAACATCATATAATAGAACAGTTTATTTAAAAAATTATTCAACAATATAATTTATTATATATAGCAGAATGATTGACAAAATAGTAATTTCTGGAAGCGACTTAGTGGGGTTTGACTGTAATAACATTCAAGAAACATCATATAGTAGAACAGTTTATTTAAAAAATTAATCAACAATATAATTTATTATATATAGCAGAATGATTGACAAAATAGTAATTTCTGGAAGATAATCATGTGAATTCATTCTATCCATAAAAAACAATAAAAAAACATAATGACAAATTATCATATAACAGAAATGTTAACTGGACATGGGAACTACGTAAGTTATTTAAAACGATTTGGATTATCTAATAATGCAAATTGTGATTGTATCAATAGTATAATAATGATATACAAAATGCAAGACATGCAACATTTGATTGCAATAAATATGTTTTACAAAGATACACACTCATAAGGAAAGCCATACAATTAGGATATAAGTGGCCTTATAAATTAGAAAATCTAATATTTAATAAAGAACTACATAAAATTTTTAAACAATTTATAAATGATACTAGAGCATTAGACTGTATTTTCAGAAGCAATACTGATTAGATGTGCAAATTTTGTATACCTTGTGCATAACTGACTTTATTTATATCTTAGGTAATTAATACCTTGTTAAATCCTATATATTAATTGTGGTTTTAAAATATTAGTTGCAAATTTTTCTTTTTATGTTTTGTACAGAATTGACCATATTTATGTTTAATGTAATTAATATCTTATTAAACGCTATATAATAATTGTGAAATGGGTAAATTAATAAACAATTGTAATTATAATTTAATAGTAAAACAAAGAAATTAAAGAAATGTTAACACAATTAGGTCTATATGGAAGAAATAAAACTATATTGCAATCCCTATAGATTAAAAAATTCTGTCATCATATAATGTAAATAATATTACTGAACTATATATTTAACGTTTGTTTTAAAAAAAATTAATGGCTGCTCTTCTCTATCTTCCGCTAATGACTTGTCACGTTTAATTTAACAAGAACCTTTAATCTTTCCTAAACTCTCCTATTCTTCTTCTAACTTTTTCTCTTCACTTTTCATAGGCCAAACAACAAATAATGTCTTGTTTATCTTTTAAATAAATAATAGTTTTTAATTTTTCTGAAGTTTTTACATTCAACTCAATATGAACCATTTAATTTAACAGGAACCTTTAATCTTTCCTAAACTCTCCTATTCTTCTTCTACCTTTATCTCTTCACTTTTCATAGGCCAAACAACAAATAATGTCTTGTTTATGTTTTAAATAAATAATAGTTTTTAATTTTTCTGAAGTTTTTACATTCAACTCAATATGAAAATCGGAGAGATAACTATAGATAACATGTAAATATACTGATAATGCAAAAACTTAATTATTTTACTTTTATGATATCATAATTTTTGATATTTCTAACATTTATATTGAAAATAACTTTAATACAGTGGTGCCTTTGTTAACGACGGCCTCAGATAACGACATACTTGGTTAACGACGAGCGCCTGCAAGAAAATTGTCTTGGTTAACGACACAGGCTTTGGTTAACGATTCCTGGTTATGTGAACCTTTATCTGATCTA
>AYEL01069588.1:0-12077 GCA_000484575.1 Olivierus martensii
AATTAATTTATGTCTGATACATATTCGAAAATGTAAATCTATATAGTAACTATAAATTAAACATAAATATCGAATATATGCATGCTTTTTACTACATATAAAAATATTATTAAACATATTTACTATTATTTATTGAATAATATTATTCGGTATCTCAACTTAATAATTCTTCAAACTTTGATAATATAGTGGAAGGCATCAATTTGTTGATAATATTTTTTTTTTATTTCAATAATTGATGTGTGGTGGGATATAAACTTGATCTACATCAATATTCTTTGGATGACAATTTTAATCCCAAACATTGAAAAAAAAAAAAAACACAAACTAATTTCTTGAGATGGAAAAAGACATTTTTAGAAAATTGTTTGTTGTAGAGGTATCCAGAATAAAGAATGCTGGCCCCATTTGAATGGGACAAAACTTGTGAAAAGAAGAAAAAAAAAAGTAAGAATTTTCTAAATTTTGAATGAAGAAGTTTTGACACACAATATTTGTAATAATTTATTTATTTATATAAATAAACGATCAAAACATCTTCTGTCAAAACATTTAACTGAACAGAAAGCAAAGTTAAAAATATCAATAACATTACTGCACTTACAAAGGAAGGAAGGGAATTGTCCGACGCCGATTTGGACCAAATTTTGGGTGTATTTAGAACTATATGAGTAATGATAATATGCAAAATATTACGTCCCCGTTTTGGGTTGTTAAAAAAAATATACGAGGTTTCTGAAAATATCACACACTTAATGCGTTTTAAGCGCTGCTGTCGGCAATAGCGGCGGATAACTGCATTTTGCACTCGATTTTCACGTTCATTATTAAGTAAATAGATAGATATGTATTGCCAAGTAATTAATGCCTTGCATATTATGCCAGCAGTTCAGGAAAAATACAATAATGACTAGAGGATAAGAGATTTTTATTGTAATAATTAATACAGTTTTAATATAATTATTGTTAATTAGAGATGACTCTATCTTCAGAATAGATGGAAAAAATTTAAAAATTCGTCGGATTCCTGAAGGGGCAACCAAACTTATGCAGCAACTAGACATCATGTGTTTCCATCAGTGGAAAGATATGATAAAGAGAATCCAGGAACGTGTGATAACAGACCAAGCGCCTATACATTTGCATGCACGTGACAACATCATCCGCATGAATTCTTTGGTGCTGAACCAACTACAGTCGCCACTATTCATAGAAATGTTTAAATAGGCCTGGGATAAATCTGGATTTTCGGTAACCACTACCAGGTTCGAAAACCTGCGAGACATATGTTTTGATGTTGACTATTATCAATGCTCGGAATGCCCAAACTCTACATTTATTCAATGTTCTTGGCCTGCTTGCCGAAAACCTTTGTGTTTGAACTGTTTTCTTGTAAATATGCACCAACATAATGAAAATGAACATAGTTATGAATAATTATATTAAAACTGTATTAATGATTACAATAAAAATCTCTTATCCTCTAGTCATTATTGTATTTTTCCTGAACTGCTGGCATAATATGCAAGGCATTAATTGAAGTCTAAAATGACATCTTGGCAATACATATCTATCTATTTGCTTAATAATGAACGTGAAAATCGAGTGCGAAACGCAGTTATCCGCCGCTATTGCCGACAGCAGCGCTTAAAACGCGTCGGCAATACGCTTAAAACGCGTCGTTGGCGACGCGTTTTAAGCGTGTGATATTTTTAGAAACCTCCTCCACTATTTAAGGCTGAGACTAAAATCCATGACGTTGGTCGGGGAGTTCATTAGATATTTGTTGTTTACTTTTTTTTAAAATATTTTTGTATTTAACTGTTAATGATTAATTACATACACGAAAAGAATGGGTTATATAAAACCTCGTATATTTTTTTAACAACCCAAAACGGGGACGTAATATTTTGCATATTAATCATTACTCATATAGTTCTAAATACACCCAAAATTTGGTTCAAATCGGCATCGGACAATTCCCTTCCTTCCCTTGTTAGTAGAAAAAGTGACATTTTCCACATTGCTTTTTTATAAGTTAAGATTTTTTGATTGAAATGCTTTTGCTGTTGATAATTTTCAATCCTATTTCTACAACAAAAATTTATTTTAATGTTTCTTTGAATGAAAGTGTGTGTCAACATAGAAAAATTTTTGATAAAAAAAAATGAATATTGAATACCACATTTTTATTATTTATCTCTTTATAATATTTTATATCATTTGTTTATAATTTTATATGATATTTCGTAACTATACAAAATCAGAAGATAATTATTACTTCGTTAGTTTTTTTCTATATACTGTAAAATAATGAGAGACGGTTTTTCAGTTTTTTACCCTATTAAAATAATTTTATACTAACTTACTCCTACGATTTACAATATAGAAGAATGATAAAGTAATTTTGGTTACCTCTGTAGATTAATTAACATCATATAACATGTCTTCAATACCATTAATCGCACTTAACCGAAAGTTTAACAATCTACTACTTAACTAAAATTAAGCCATAATCCAGTTTGACTGTTTATATACAGATTGTCTTGATTCTATATAAATATTGAATTTCTACAGCTTATTATTGAACATTTCTGTTAATCTAAATTAAACAACTTTCTTCTAATTTTAATATATTTGTTTTTTTAATTACAAAACTGAATTTAATAAATCGGAATTTATGTCCGACATTTTTCATAAGGAAAACTGAATTAGCAATTAATACTTCCATAAGATTTATAAATGTCAAAGTACGTCTATTATACAGGCTGTATCACTCTTTTTTCTTGGAAACACGATGAAATAGGAAGCAGGGAGAAAAATCTTGATTACCAAAATATATCCGGAGAATCGAATGATTGCAATAAAAATTTTGCAGGCCCACTAGAATTAGGGGCACAAGGGGTCAACTTTGAAATCTTCAATAAAAATGTATGCTAATTTGGACATAATTGGATAGAACTGTAAAAATCAAACAACTTTTGTTTTGAAATTTTTAAATATCATCTACGGATTAAGAAGAATCTGACAGAGAGCATTTATGTATATCCATGACGCTCATAAAGGTCTGAAACAAGTTGGGAAATCTTTGTTCTCCAGTATGGCTCTGTGCTGGCGAAAGACTTGTACCTGGAGTTCGAGTAATACCATCCATCATTCGGCCTTAAATCTACATAATATTGCTTTTTTTCTGCTTCAGTAGTGTACACAGACGCCCTCTCTCGTATTCTTCTTTTTATTATTGTTTGAATATACCAATCGGTGGTACATGTGGCGGCAACCTTTTTGTGATATCTCACAATCCCTAGATGATATTAAAAAGCTTTCAAAACAAAAGTTTTGATTTTTACAATTCTATCCAATTATGCCCAAATCGGGATACATTTTCATTGGAGATTTGAAAGTTGACCTCTGCAAAACAAAAGTTTTGATTTTTACAGTTCTATCCAATTATGCCCAAATCGGGATACATTTTCATTGGAGATTTGAAAGTTGACCTCTTGCGCCCTTACTTCTAATGGGCCCACAAAATTTTAATCGTGGCCATTCGATTCTACGGATATACTTTGGTAATCAAAATTTTTCTCTCTACTTCGTATCTCTTCGCGTTTCCGAGAAAAAAGAATGGTACGGGTGGTAAGGTACACCCTGTATATACAATGTCGTAATTTTAATTAATTACTTTGTCATCTTTCTTCAATATTAAGAAATATATAGTACAGTTAAACCTCGGTTCACGAACACCTCGGATTATGAACAATTCGGCTTACGAACAAATTTTCCGAACACAAAATGTCTCGGAGACGTACTGTGTCTCGAGTTACGAACACGCCAGCCGTCAACACAAACATTTTCAATGATATCACCATGATGTCATTTTAGAAACATTTTGAAACGTAGACAAAAACAAATCACACTGGACAACTTTTTAGTGAGACAGAGGCCCAATGGGTCTGAAGCAGAGTTGAGTGGTGGAAAGAGACAGAAAAAAGAAAGAGAATCCCCTTCGAAACAATAATATTTCATCTAATATAGAAGGTCAACTCTCCTGTGTGGAAGAAAGTTGACCACTTACAGCGTCAACTTTCCTCCATTCAGGTATAGTAAAACTATCAATAAATTAAATTTTCGTTTATATTTGATCTGCTTAGTATTATGTTTATCTTTATTGTGATCGATTTATTGGTTTTCATTGATTTTGTGTTAAGAACTTGTACATAAAGTACTGTTGTAAAAGTTTAAATAAGCAATCATATGGGGTCCATGAACAGATTAGTTCATTTTATATTATTTCCTATGAAGAAAACAGTTTCAGTATACGAACAACTTTCAGGAACGAATTAAATTCATGAACCGAAGTTTTGACTGTATTATTAACATTTAACGGTATTAATAATAACTATTAATTACAAATCATTAAAAAAATTTGAATTGTGTTGTTATATTAAACAATTTATATAACAATAAGCTTAAATACGCTTATTTTTCATTACAGTAGAACAAAAATAATTAAAGATATCAATTACACTATTAAAACTTCGTAAATTAATTTAAGAGTTTATCAAAACAATATTCAATCACTTAACATTATTTCAATAATATTTTAATTTCGATGTTTAAATAATCGATTATAAAAGTTGAAAAGTAAACGAAAAATTAATTAAATATATGTATGATAATATTCTTAAGTGGTTAAATAATTATATAAATAAACCATTTAAATAATAATAATAAAGTTTTAAAAATATATATTGAGCGCTTCATTCTCTGAAAACTTTAATTACAAAATGTATATTCTGTGCAAAATTCAATAAGACCCCGCTTAACACTGTTTCGATATAATGTAGATTTTTTACAAATCTATATTTTTTTTATTAATTCACTTTGGCGCAGTTTTTCAAATTGTTATAATCACATAAATTCGAAATCGCACGAATTTGTTGCTTTGATACTCCTATGCGGTCTAGCAGTATTGATATCAATGCAATGTATTGATAGTACATACGAAAGTCTGCTGAGGTCACAGTTCATATTTATGATCGGTCATCAACGTTATTTTACAATAATAAAAATAACAATTATACCATTTTAGTTTTGATCTGAATGCTGCTACTTCGAACTATAATTCGATACGATCAAAGGTTGCTTTCTCTGCCACTTCGAACTATAATTACTTGAAGTTAGAACATTTTTTTCTTTCATAGATATATATTTTTTTTTTCATTGTTTATAGTTTACTGCAATCTGATTACTGCCTTTTGTTCTTAAAACATTTTTTTTTTCTAATTTTAAGAAGTTTTCGTGAATAATTTATAAATACAAATCAATATTATCAATAAAAAATGTCAATAATTAATGTAATACATGATACAAAATAAAAAAAAAATGATACTTATCATATATATTAATAGTCAAACGTGGCTGGCTGGATATCCCTTTTTTTGTTGAACTACTGTATCGATTTTTATAAATAGATTACTTTTAGAAAGGTCTAATTTTTGGATATCTGCGACAGTCAAAATTATTTATTGTTATTAATAATTTAAAAATTAAAGAATAAAAATAAAAAATTATTTGTTATTATTAATAATTTAAAAATTAAAGAATAAAAATTCATTGAAATTTTAATTCCTGTAAAAAGACAGAATTCGCAGAGGGCGCTGTAATGTAATAATGGATGCCATTTTACGATTTTCTTTTGGATTCCTACACGAGTAAGGAGGTGTTTTTCGTCGTTATATACAATATTATAAAATTAAATCATAAGTTTACATTTCATCTCATTTATATGAGCGTGTAATTTCTAATATTTTTTATTCACTGTCTTGTTTCACTTATCCCCACTATTTACGTGTTAAGATGATCTCGTTTAACGCTGTTTCATTTACTGCTTGAATATTTCTATAAATTTATCTACAGTAAGACCCCATTTAACGCGGGGGATACGTTTAAAAAAAAAAAAAAAAAACCCAAGCAGTAAATGAAACAGCGTTAAACGAGATCATCTTAACACGTAAATAGTGGGAAAAGTACTGTATTTAATTTTTTAATTGTCTTATAATAATATTATCATTAAATTTCGAATATAAATAATTTTGGTATCACTTTTAATTAAAATATCTTCCTCATTTTAATAAAATATGACTTTTTCTGTAAGAATAGTGAGTAAAATTATTTCTCATTCAATACAGAATTTATAAAAAAAAAATAAGTTAGCTTTATTAAATAAATACATAATTATATACTTTTAAATAAACATAAAAGTTTAAAATTTTAATTTTAAAAACTAAAATGAAATGTGATAAATATTTTAACTTAATTGAAATTAATGAAATTCATTTATGTTAATTAAGCTAAAATTAAATTAACTTATAATTACTTCAATTAATATAAAATTAATTAAATTTTTAATACGAAATTAAAACATTGTTATTACGTTTATATCAGATTCAATTGACCATCCAAATAAATAAATTTATATTTATTGGATCTTCATCTGCAGATCCAAAAATTAAAATATCATTAAAAATTATATTTATATTAATATTTTAATTATTTAAAGAGCAATTCCATCCTTTTATATTCTAGATAAATAAATATAATTAATTATCTAATATTTTTCAAATATGTTTGGAGAGGTAGAGAACTTCTTAGATCCCCCTGTGGATCGCCACTGAAACTATCAGCAACATAATCAGAAATTAATCTTTCAGCAGGTTAAAAAAAAGTTATTTGGATTAATATTGTAATAGAAAATCGATATTTTAAAATAAATAATATAGCAACAAACATACTTATTTTTGCATGGTTTATTTATTTGTTTATCAAGAGGTACAGCAGTGATTTTAAGCCAAGTACAGTAGTCACCGAGTTTTTATTACTGGAGTCATTATGGTTAAAATTCAACTCGCTGTAACTTTGGCCCTAAGTTAAATATTATTAATCTGACAGTTATATTCGAGAAAAATATTCAGTAGAACACCGTTTGCCAAATTTGAAGCTTCAAATCTGATTAATAAAAGAACTAAAGCAGTTTAAAAATAGCAAAAACTGACAGGGGGAAAGTCATTTTTCTTCTCTGTAGACACCTCTATTGATCGCATCGTTCAACCGATATCGATGAAATTTATAATATGGGTATTTCTTAGATTACTTGAGGCCCTCTGAAAATTTCAGCATAATCGAATCAAAATAAAGGGGGGAATAGAGGATCGATTTTCCATAAATGCTTCTATATATATAGCATTGCTTAACCGCTTTTCATTAAATTTGGAATATAGGCATATCCTAGATAAATTTAAATCTGAAAATTTTGGTTCAATTAAGCTGAAATTAAAAGATATAAAAGATGATTGTCTTCTGTAGATCATCAACCGATTTTGAACAAATTTGCAAAGTAAATGTTTACTTTTATTAATTAAGGTTTTCTAAAAAATATAACTCAGTAAAGACCAAATTGAAGAAAGCAGAAGTACTTTTCATTATGAACTCTTCTACCGGTCGTATCGTTCAACAGGTTTCGATCAAATTTGAAATATGTATGTTTACTATTTTACTAAATTTTTACTTAAAAATTAGTAAGATATCATTTTTAATTAAAATTTCGATTCAATCGAATTAAAAATAAAGTATTTAATGCTGTATTAATATATTGTTGTTAGAATTTGTTGTTGAGAGAGATCTCAGAAAAATGGTTTTCATCTAAGAAATAAATCATATCCCATCACAAACATCTAATATGTAAAAAAATAAGCCAAATACAGTACAGGTATCCCTTCTATAACACGGTAGATAGGTTCCTGAAAAACACCGTGTTGTGTGAAACCGTGTTATATGAGACATGGAGCCATTACAAAATCAATTCAAAACAAATAACTTTCTTTAATTCCACATAAGAAACTCAATTTTTAATAAGAATATTAATAACACCAAACATAAAGAAAAAATATGTACGTAAGAACCTAAAAAAAAAAACCTGGTTTTCATCTAAGAAATAAATCATATCCCATCACAAACATCTAATATGTAAAAAAATAAGCCAAATACAGTACAGGTATCCCTTCTATAACACGGTAGATAGGTTCCTGAAAAACACCGTGTTGTGTGAAACCGTGTTATATGAGACATGGAGCCATTACAAAATCAATTCAAAACAAATAACTTTCTTTAATTCCACATAAGAAACTCAATTTTTAATAAGAATATTAATAACACCAAACATAAAGAAAAAATATGTACGTAAGAACCTAAAAAAAAAAAACAATATACGTAAAACAAAAGGAAAGAAAAAGGTTTACAGCCTATATAATATTCATTTAATGATTATAACTTCTTTACCACTGTTTCGTTAAGACGAGAACGTTTCTTTCTTTAACAATATCAACTTCACTTTCTGAACTTTTTTATGCATTTAATTTTTTTCTTTTTAACAATATCAACTTCACTTTCTAAACTTTTTCCCACATTTAAATGGTGTATCTTTTGTTCTCCTTACAAAATTTGTAATCTAACCCGCTACTTCCCGTTAGAAAGTAATTATTCCTTAACATATACCCAAAAAATTTATGAATAAAAAAGTTTTTCTTCCCTTTCACATTCCTCTATTGAAGAATAAAAACTTATTTTTTATTCAAGAAATGAATGTTTGGAACACAAAATACTCAAATTGTCTTGTCAAACTTGTCTCTAATTAACTCAGTTTCAAATCGAAATCGAAAATAGACTACACTTCGTCCCTCTCATGGCAAACAAACGAAATGACTAATTTTAGCCAAGTATTTCCCAATGATTGCATTTTGTGTATGAATTGTGTTTCAATTGTCTCTAATTAACTCAGTTTCAAATCGAAATCGAAAATAGACTGCACATCGTCCCTCTCATGGCAAACAAGCGAAATGACTAATTTTAGCCAAGTATTTCCCAATGATTGCATTTTGTGTATGAATTGTGTGTTCCTAGTATGGATTTACAAAAATCAATGAAAATGTTTGTATTGTAGGAGAGTAAACATAATTTTCTAAATGTGCTAAGTAAAAACCGTGTTGTAGAAGTACCGTGTTATATGAGGGTTTCCGCAATTTTCAAATCGTGTTAGAGCGAAACTGTGTTGTAGGAAGCCGTGTTATAGGAGGGATACCTGAGACGAGTTCAGTAGCGAAGCGGTTGCTGAATAGCTATTTCGCAGCGGAACTAGTTGCTGCAGCAACGTAACTGAACGGTGACAGTGGTAAATCTAGCGTCAAAATGGCGGCGAATAGTTTTAATAACAAGTATTAATTGTGTGATTTCTACTGTTTTGCTAGGGGAATCTTGTACTCTTAATTAAAATTAAATCATAGCACAATTGTCAATTATTTCCCCGATTTATTTATCAATGATGTTGAAATCTGGAAAATATTACAATATTAAAAAACTGTTGTTATTAATTATCATTTTCCATTGCAGTTTTTCATTGCTCGTCCACGAATACATCGAATCGCATATTTCCATAAAGTAAAGTTACTTTTTCCGTGGAGGCTGCCATCTTGTCAATTAGGTCTGCAGCTGCACTCTATTCCGCTGAGAATTCTAACTTAACATGCTGCCCGCTAAATGGCAGCGTAGTACGTTCAGTAGCGGTTGGCTAACTTACAGTACCTATCGCAGCCGTTGCTCTACTGAACTCCCTAATAATTACTATAATAATTGTGAATCCCTAATAAGTAAAAATTATATACTGCAAAAGATTGCAAAAGGTGTAGTAATGATGTGAACACTCCTGCACAGAGTTAAGAAATTAAGAGTACATTGAGCACGATAACCAACGGAGCTAGCCCCAAGCTTTCGTAAACTCATACATTGACAATTTACAGGTCCATTCCTCCAGCCCCATCCTGGCATTTTCATAAAAAAATTTTCATCGTTTTATGCTGTAAATTCTCATTTTAAAAGTGGGGACTGAAATATGTTATACAGTTGTGCCTCGGTAGACGTCCGCTTTGGAATAAGTCCAACTTAGTATACGTCCTGTTTGGATGCAAAAAATTTTGCTCGGTATACGATTTTCGTTTGGAATACGACCGATTCGAGTGTTAGAACTTGTATGAGTCTGTTGTGTGTTCTCTTAAAAAACACATTCCTTATATAAAAATTATAACAAGTCGTAATAGCATTTTCTGTAATGACTAGACAATATCGTATTTCCGAAACATCTTGAGGAGAAGGCAGAAGCTAAGTTCTTTGGACAGATTTTTAGTAAAAGTCAAACCAGATGAGCCTCAATAAGGTTCATATAGAGAGAAAAGTCAAAATAGAAAGAGAAAAAAACATCAGAATTTCAGATTCCTAGAGTTTTATTGGAAGCGGACTCTTCTTCCAAACAATAATATCTCCTCCTCCTCCCTTCTCAACATCATTCTAGTAGGCACTCGATTTTTTTTCGGCAAGGTATTGTCTGTCCACGAAAGCCGCGTCTAGCTAGGTGGATGAGTCCAAACGCGAAAGGGAGAGTCGCAGTCGGTATAATGAAGGGTGGGAATTATTGAATCAATATTATATTAAGTTCTGTTAAATATACTATTTCCAACGTCGAAACTAATCATTTAGCATTCGACATTACAATAAACTTCCATTCAACTTCAGTTATCTCGGGTTTGAAAACATCCATGTGCGAAGCTGTCATCCCTATTTTGTCACTGGACTCGTTCAGTTAGCGCACGCGTACTTGCGTCGATGGTCGCGGCTAAGCTGGTCGGACAGTAGCGAGGTTATAGTTTCATTTATTTCATCTATTGTAATTGCTTTTGTATTTATGTATTTTAATATTAAACAGTGTTTAAATTATTTTGTACAATCCCATCAATGAATAATATGCCGATAACAATAGGATTTTTTTCATGGGATTGGATTAATCATTTTCCCTTTATTTCTTATGGGAAAAATTCGTTTGGTATACGTCCTATTCATGGGATTGGATTAATCATTTTCCCTTTATTTTTTATGGGAAAAATTCGTTTGGTATATGTCCTATTCGGTATATGTCCAAGGATCTGGAACGGATTAAGGACGTATACCGAGGTACCACTGCATATGAAATTGAATCATAACTATTCGAAAGCTTTGTGCTCGTTTTGTGTTGAATTTGCTTCAAAACTTTCGTTCTGTACTGCGAAATTATTCGAGAAATTCGTGAAAATTTTCGACTTTTAAATGAGAAATGAAGAATTATTATCTCCAATTTTGCATTTCGTGTGTACTCATTCTTTATATCGAAACGTAATAATATTTTTACAGCAGAGATATCATAATCTAGATTTTCTGATATTTCGTTGGTTTTCGGTATTTCATTTAATGAAATTTTCTCATTATAACGAACAATAGTTTCGTTTAATAAAATACTATGAAATACAGTATTTCCGTATTTGCTTCACATAAATACTATCGATGATAAATACTTAGCGAAGTATCTGACTCAGCCCATTTTCCCATAACCACTTTATTGAAAAATATTATAACTGAATATAAAAATATATAATAAAATTTTTAATTTTTAAATTGTATGATAAAAATAAATTTAGAATTAAACCTTTTGTAAATAATGTTTCACAGATAGATGAAAAACATTAGTATTATATACAAAGCTTCTATAAAGGAATCCGAGCTACCTTTATTTTAAAATGCTATCGATTATGAGCAGAGAAAAATTTCTTTTCTTTACTAAATGTTTTATCTATCTATACATATTATAAATCTGAAATGCCTGAGCGCACGTGTACACTTATAACACGAGAACGGCTGAATGGATTTTTATGAAACAACTTTTGTCCGTTAGGGGATTTAGGCAGGGAGGCCTTAAGATAGGTATTGATTATTAGAAATTTGTTTTTTTAATTATAATTGGCGTAAATTACTAGATAAAGATCAAAGATGGAAGATCAACGTTATTTGAACCACCTCATTGGGTTACAGTGACCACGTGACATGTTAGCTGACCGATATCATTAGATTACTAAGATCGTCTGCTTAGTAACTGAGCAGTCTCATTGGATCATAATGGACATGTGATTCTTGAACGTGACCATTATAACCCAATGAGACTG
>AYEL01069589.1:0-31162 GCA_000484575.1 Olivierus martensii
CACAAATGCATTGTCCAAATTTCATTACTCTACAATAATTTTTTCTTGGTGTTGGGATTTTTTTTTCCGTCAGTGTATTTTCAAGGGGTGGGACCCGAGACTCGAACCCGGGTCCTCCAGAGTGAAAAGCCGAAGCGTTTCCACGCGGCCGATCCGACCGAGAAAGGCTGAAGTTTATGTGGCACATCTTAACTAAAAAAATGAAAAAAATTGACGCATGAACTATAAAAGGTTGGCCAGCTCTGTTCTATATTTTTTAACGATTAAGCATTTTACATAATATTGAGGGAGAAAGGGTGACACCATGAATTACTGCACCGGGTGACACCAAATCTAGGAACGCCATTGGGATTAAGCCTCTAGAAGTGTTTTTGTCAACAGATGACGCCACACTCCATTCTGGTAGAATACTATGTTGGCGGGACAAAACAAGCTCTTCCATAGGCTGCCCAGCCCTATGGAGGGGTCAGCCGGATTGTGGAGGACGGGGATCGAAGACCGGGCCTGGACCCCATGATAAATATTTTGAAGGGGTCGGAAACTTGAACCCGGATCCTCCAGAATGGAAAACCGAAGCGTTTCCACGCGGCCAATCTGGCCGACTAGCCTCTAGAAGTTACGACATCTTGCATTAAATCAATGAAGGTAGATGATCCAGCAGGCATCAGATTCCAACGGATGGTAACTCATTGTTCCGATGAAGATGATCAAATTGAAACTGCTACTACCTTTCACTTCGTATAAATTTAAAAATATTAGATGGACAAATTCACAAAACTGAATATGATATTTCATTTTAAATTTGCAGCGGAATATGAGAAACACTACAAATATTGCTTTTATTTCATTATATTATTTTGAAGATTTATATTTCAAACAGTTTGATTCCAAAAATATTCATAAGATTATATGATGACATACTTCATTAAGTATCGGAAGAGATGTTTCCTTTGGCATAAATTATCGGAACTAATTTTTTATGTAGGTTGTATTTTTTGTAAAAAACGGACTTTTTTAGTATGTTTTTCACAAAAAATACAACCTATATAAAAAAATGGTTCCGATAATTTATGCCAAAGGAGTCATCTCTTTCGACACTTACCGAATGTGTGAACTTCACAGGGATGCGCAAGTACAATGTATCTTGGACTAGCAATAGCTGATAGCTGCGCGAAATGAGATGAAAAAATGAATTTTGATCAATTAACATGCACATACAATATGATACAGCAAGACGCGAAGGAACGAATAAAAACGAATGTTTCATAGATTTAGAAAATGATGAAGGTTCAACCGTGCGGTTGGGATTCTGATATTGAATTTAAATTACAGATGCAAAGAAGACCGTGCACTTAAAAAAAAGCAAAACGTTTTTTGTGGCTTGATGACGAAATCGTAAAGACACGATTACTTCTTTTCAGTATCAATTAATCAACGACGCTCCACAAGCAACCTCTGTCAATGAATCCATGAAAAGATGAAATTGTGCCAGTGTGCAATGTAAAGTGAGGGTTATAATTTTTCTTTTATCTTGCTTTGCGTCGCGTGCAATGAGTCATGGCCTTTATATTCCGTATTTGTTGCCTTATAAAATGCATTTTTTTCTTTATAAATTACATTTAAAAATCGCCTGGCTTCTTGTAAGCCGAAAGTAATAATATAGGACATGAAAAAACCAGAAGTCAGCAAGCGAGAAAATGTAGATAACGAATAATTTGCTTCGTTAAAACGGATATTAACGAATAGTCATATACTTTTCAGTAATTACCATGCTGTTATTAAAGTAACAAGTGAATTCCAGTTATAAATTTAACTAGAATTCACTTGATTACTGATATTTTCATTTTTATCCTCAACATCATAACACAGATTACCCAGATGCGACACACAATGTTAAAAACCTGGCGACAATGGGGACGACTGTAGCGCCAGGAATTTGAAGCGGAAAGAAGTCGCGCCGTTTTAAAAATAATATTTATCAGCGCTATGTATATTATATTTATTTTAAAATCACAATCTTTATGCCAAAACTAATATAATAAAATATAAAAATAAATTTTAAGTCTTATTTACAGTATATTAATAATAATAAAATATTTTATTTATGTTGTAGTTTTACAAGCTTGCGATTTATTTTCACTTTTTTAGCAACTCTATTTTGTTTTTTTTCATTGGAATTTTTTTTATTTTTCCATTTAGTAGTTGCAAAAATTCTGCAAGTAGCAAATAACTTTAAACAACAAACTAATACATTTTGACACCAGTTAAACCATGAAAAATCTGAATAATCTAAAAAATACTGAACCATTCTTTCTTTTATGTCAAACAAGTGAAACAAACTTTCAACATGGGCTAGAAATATTTTTTCACAAGTTAATAACGAATTTCACCAAATTTTTGTCGGTAGTTTTAAATGAGTTATAACATCATTAATTCCATAGTCTTTTAACAATATTAATAATTGATCATTTCGACTAAATGTATGATTACCATCATTTAGTAATTCTTTACACTTATTACATATATGTTGGGATAAAACTTTATTAACATGGGCAAGATGGGATTGAGTAGGCTCCGAATTAGGACAATTTATATAGAAATCAGGGTCACTACTAGACCCACAGGTGCTATAACTGTGTTTTAAACTTGAAGTTTTACCTAATAAAAAAAGTATATAATTAACAATACTCGTAATCCATTTCAACAGCACCCATATTTTACTGTTTTTAAAATAACAGCTTTATTATTTTAGGGTACAAATGACTTTCGGAAAAATTATCAAATTCCACGAATTTTCAGGACTGGGGAAAAAAAAATTCCATGACTTTTCAAAACTTCTATGACCCATACGAACCGTGATAATTGATAACCGACTTCGTTAAAGTATAATTACATAAAATAATTTTATTTTGTAATATGTATTATTATTATTGTATTTCATTAATTATAGACATTTTTTATTGCTTATATGGATTTGTATTCATAAATCAGCTTCTAAAATCGTGAAAATTGAGGTTCCTAAAATTGTGAGGCCTGGGGCAACCGTCCCTCTTCCCCCCTCTGATAGGCATTGTATAACGGTATACAGTAAGACCCCGTTTAACGCGAAGGATACGTTCCAAAGAAACCAAACGCTAAACGAAACAGCGTTAAACAAGGTCATCGTAACACGTAATTAATAAAATAGGTGAAACAGAACAATGAATAAAATATAAACTCTTACTAATTATAATCTTGTTATTATATATACAAATCATTTAATTTTCTCAAGCTTAATTACATTCAAAATGACAAAATTGACAAATATACAATGAAAAATGCTTCTAAAATCGTGAAAATTGAGTTTCCTAAAATTGTGAGGCCTGGGGCAACCGTCCCTCTTCTCCCCTCTGATAGGCATTGTATAACGGTATACAGTAAGACCCCGTTTAACGCGGAGGATACGTTCCAAAGAAACCAAACGCTAAACGAAACAGCATTAAACAAGGTCATCGTAACACGTAATTAATAAAATAGGTGAAACAGAACAATGAATAAAAAAAATACATGTATCATTTTTTTTAATTTTATTTTGTAATATGTATTATTACTATTGTATTTCATTAATTATAGACATTTTTTATTGCTTATATGGATTTGACGCTAAACGAAACAGCATTAAACAAGGTCATCGTAACACGTAATTAATAAAATAGGTGAAACAGAACAATGAATAAAAAAAATACATGTATCATTTTTTTTAATTTTATTTTGTAATATGTATTATTACTATTGTATTTCATTAATTATAGACATTTTTTATTGCTTATATGGATTTGTATTCATAAATCATTCGTGAAAATCGAAAATATTCGAGTAAAAATAATTTATGTTTGTGATGAAGAAGGTTCTTCCTCATTTGACAATTTTTTATTTTTTTTTCGTTAAGAAGTCATTTAACGTCGTTTGCCTTTTCCTCCTTCCTTCAGCAAGAAATTGTCGATACTGAGTCATTGCATTCATGACACTTCTACTTGCCTTTGAATTTCTATCAAAATTTGGATCATTTTGTATAACTGATCCATAATTTTGGTAACAGTGGTTAAACTTGTTTTGAGAAAATCCATTGCGAGTTCCTTTTACTCCTCATCTTATAAAAACGCTTACTCTTGATAACCGATCATAAATATGAACTGTGACAGCAGCAAACTTTCCTATATACTATACTACACTGATATCAAATGCACTGTCAGAAGGCATAAGGGTATTAAAGCAAGAAATTCGTGCGATTTCAGATTTATGAGAGTATAACGGTTTGAAAAACCTCGCCAAAGTGAATCAATAAAAAAATATAGAATTCGAAAAAAACCGCGTTATATTGAAACAGCATTAAGTGGGATCTTACTGTACGCATATTTTCACAATAAATTTTCACATTTTGTATAAAAAAATTCAAACATATGCGAAATTTTATTGATTATTATTATTATCTGACTAACTCAGATATTAATAAAAATCAAATAAAATGGTCATTAAATCATGAAGTATTATTTGCTATATTTTGTCGATATAATTTATAATTTAAATACCGTGTCTTAATATATTTGATACTCTGAAAAATAATAACCTTAAAAATACTAAACTGCAGCAATATTCCTCAAAATAACCATTATTATTATTATTATTATTATTAACAATATTTTTCAAAAAAAGAATTAATGGTAAGAGTAAGCGGTTATTTTAAAAAATATTACTGCAGTTGAATATTTCAAGCATGTTTTAATGAGATAAAACTTATATTCTGTTAATTGCGCTACTTTATTAGCACACTGTATACGGTATTTTGGATTGAAGAATGTCAAAGTATTAAACTGGATAGAATCTGTAACATTAAATAATAACAAAATAATTTAAAATGAGCTGGAAAACTAAACTAGGAACTTATAAAACATGAAAATTTGCAAGTGAAATGAGAATTGTAGAAATAGAACAATTGAGACTTCAATTAATTGAATTAATGTGGTCAACAAAGTTTAGCAAACATTCAAATGTATGTTAAATCATAACAAATATCTGAAAATGTTTTTAATTTGCACTTTATTGACGAACAGTAAACTTATTATTATCATTATATCCTATTTTTTATATTATGTAAAGCATATTTATTCATATTTAGATAACAATATTAAATTTTACACAATAATGTCAAATGTATTATAAGAATTTTATATTTTAATTAAAGCCAACAAAACATTTACAGAAGATTCATTTAACAACGATAGATTTTTAACAGAAATCAGTTTTTTATTTCGGTTAATATTCTCAAAATAAAGTGAATTTATTCCCAAAATAAAGCCTATCTATTATTCTAGCATTTACTATAATAAAATCTTATAACTTAGGAGAACTGATCAAAAATGATCCTTCAGGAAGAAACCATCACCATTGTATTTCCCCTTAATTTTTACCGTCATCTGTTGAGGAACCAGCAAAGTTTGTACTACAGTAGAGTCTGTCTAATCCGACACATATGGTTCTTGTTTGATTTTAGAGATTTATCGGTTTATTGGATGTTCAATGAAAAAAATGGAATTACACAAACGCTCATTTAGACTTTCCTCTCACTGCTCTTGCTGTTCAAATCTTTCACAAACTTCACAATTTGATCCCGATTTTCTTAATGTCATATATACTGGCTCGTCTTATACCATAAAACGAAGCCAAATCACTAAACTTTTCTCCCAAGTCAAGTTTTTTAATTATTTCTGCCTTTTCGATCACAGTCAATATCTTGTTGTTTGTTATTGGTTTTCAGTGTCATTTTACTGGTTTTCAGTGTCATTGTACTGATTTTCAGTGTTATTGTAATGGTTTTCAGTGTTTGTTATTTATCTTTACATAATGACATTATGTAAAGATAAATAACAAACATTGATACAGTAAAAACACTGTTTTATAGCAAACAGTGTACTGAACTCAAAAATTAATCCGACTATAAGCCTGAGCAACAAACGAATAGCGACTGATAATTTATGTCAGTTTCTCTTTCTCGCACATTGACAAGTTGTGACATGAAAATTTCGCGTGGGCGGCGCGACGGTTCGCTGAGTGTCGGACAATAGAGACTCAACTGTACTACAAGCAAGATGGCGATTATGTCCTAGTTAGGTTAGGTAAGTGTATTTTAAGATGTGCCATTTCGACTAAGTTAAAACCTATATTTGCGTTATAAGGTATCAAAATTTTAGTTAACTTTTTCTTTTACCTCCACAAACATGGAATAACATCTTACGTAGCTATAATAAAAACTTTTTTATGCTATGGTTTTATCTATTGTTTTATTTGCAATTAATAAATAATGCAATTATTTATTAATTGTAAGTATCTGGGGCAAAGTACAGGTGGGTGAGCAAAATGATCCTTTGGCATAGGTCTCGCATTTTTATTTATTTTTTCTTATTTCGAATAAATAATCCTCGAAAACTTTAAGATATTTTATAGTCGGAAGAGTAGTCTTCCAAAACATAAAAAAATTAATCCAATAACAATTTATTTTGAATTTTTTTTTCGGGTTTTTGCTTAAGGGAGTCATTTTGGACAAGTTCCCCCTAATTATATTCCATGGAAAATAATGTAAGTTTATATTTTGCCAAATAATTTATTTATATTATTTTAATAACACTTAAATTATTTTATAGTTACACCAAGACAACAATTAATTCTCAATGTATTATACATAGATTTGTTTATTATAACATTGAATAATTGAAATGATTTACTACTGTATAGAGGATCAAATATATCTCTGATTTTGGTATTAAATAAGCTTAAGAGTAACTTATTAATTTTAAAATATTAAATAAAAATTAGGCTAAGTTTAAAAAAAAATATTTTATCTTCACTTGGTGAAGTATTTTCGAAAAGAATTTCCAGTTATAATGGAAAATTGAAAATGGCATTACTTGTAATATAGGATTGATTCTGTCACATTTCATCATATTCCACTCACTCAAAAAATATCTATATTACTCGAACAAAAAACAAGTACCAGTAGAGATACAACACATCACGATAAATATTTTAAACAAGAAAAATACCGACTGCACTATTTAATATACTTTTAATTCCATTTAATGAATCTCTGAATTATTGTCTCAATTAATTATTTTCGATTAAAAGAAAAGATTGGTTAAAAAAAAAGAAAATAGGAGTGATGATCTATATTTTCTCAAATTTTACATATGCAATAAAATTATTTAATTTAAATATGTATTTATAAAATATTTACTTATTTATATTTTAGACTGTTACAAGATTAGACAAAATTTTCATCATACAGAGAACATAGTCATGTATAAGTGCAATCGGGTCTTTATGTGGTTTTGAAGTTATGCGGTGCATATTTTACGCAAATTAAGAGTTTTCTCGTTATACATAATGAATTATCCTCTAATATCTTCTGATACATTTCTCTATATGCTATAGACAATCAATAAACCTCATTGTTATTCTGGTAAAGAGCTGAATGGGTTAGAAACCAGAAATTTGTTTTGGCTTTGCTCATGTAAACGTCGTCATAAATCTGCCTACATCACAATATGGCAGCGTCTACGATAATAGAAATATTTAAAATTATAATAAAACGAATGGTTTCTGTACAATTTATTGATTTATGTGTTATACTATATTATTGTTATATATGTGTTATTTACGTATCTACCGCATAAAAAGAGACTCAACTATATATGATTTATTCCGTATAATTTATTACATATTTATTTATCTTGGAATATATAGGGTAAATCCGGGAGAGATGGAGCACCTTTTTTTTTGTTTACTGATAAAATTATTAATAATCATAAACAAACTTTTATTATTCAAAATAGCTTACATGCAACCATATGCAAAAAGTAATGTCAAAAATTAATCATAAACCAACTTTTATTATTCAAAATAGCTTACATGCAACCACGTGCAAAAAGTAATGTCAAAAATTAGTTAATCAAAATGAAAAAAATGTAACAAAATAAACAACTTTTTAAAATAAACAACAAGTTTTTTGATTATGATTATTAATAATTTCATCAGTAAACAAAAAAATAGGGCGCCATCTCTCCTGGTCTTACTCTAATTTGGATTTTTAATTATCTTAGGTAAAGCACAGAAGTGTCTACTGTGTTCAAATAATATTTGAATGACAGTTACTGTGTGACATAATCATTACCACAGTATCATCTTGGTTCTCCAGAAAGTGAATATACTTAGCTGCGCCGTCTCTCCCGCCTCACCATCTCTCCCGGATTTAACATAGGCAGTTACTGTGTGCCATAATCATTACCACAGTATCATCTTGGTTCTCCAGAATGTGAATATACTTAGCTGCGCCGTCTCTCCCGCCTCACCATCTCTCCCGGATTTAACATATATACACTCAAACCCCAATAAGACGCCACCATCCGTTTGGGAACGATTTTGGCGGCTAAAATCGAGGTTGGCGGTTTATCGAAAAAACGTGTACTATAGAAATGAAAATGAATTCCTGATTTATTAAATTTAATAAAATACAGTATATTTACTGTATATTTAACATCCAAACTTAACACTTCTAAAAAAACTGTATATTTTACAGTATATTATATGTACCGTATATGTACAGTACTATATAGAATACAAGTCAAATTGCTGTTCTGAACCTCTACTTTGAGTTGTCTGTAAAACACAATGAACACAGCTTACTGTACAGTATCCTCATTTGCTCGATACGCAATAAACCAGAGGGGTGGCCAACCTGTGGCACTTGCGCCAAAAGTGGCGCACTGCATGATTAGAAGTGGCGCAGTGAACCCTAAAGAAAAATATTTACGCAATAAACCAGAGGGGTGGCCAACCTGTGGCACTTGAGCCAAAAGTGGCGCACTGCATGATTAGAAGTGGCGCAGTGAACCCTAAAGAAAAATATTAAAAAAATTTATTATACAGTTCATTTATATATATATTATAAATCTGAAATGCCTGTGCGTGCGTGTTCAACTTATAATGCAAGAATGGCTGAATGAATGTTTATGAAACAACATCTGTTTGTTAGGGGGACTTACGCAGGAAAATTTAAAGACAGGTATTGATTATTAGAAATTGATTTTATATATTGTAATTGGCGTAAATTACTTGATATAAAATCCAAGATGGAAGATTAACGCTATTTGAGCAACCTCATTGGGTTACAGTGACCAAATAACATGTTAGTTGCCCCATATCATATGGATTATTATGTTAGTATCTTTGGTAACTGAGCAATCTCATTGGATCGTAGTGGCTACGTGATTGTTGTATGTGACCCCAATGAAATTGCTCAGTTACTAAATTAATGGCGGATATCGAGTACTGTGCTGTATATTATTTCGTCAAACTATTGAACTTCAGATTTCGTATCTATTCTATATATATAAATCTAACTGTGAAATATTTTTCCATATTACCTTATTTTAAAAGGGCTGAAAAGAGGTAAGTTTATATGGCGCATCTTAACTAAAAAATGAAAAAATTGACGCATGAACTGGGGATTTCCTCTGGAAGGTTTAAAAACAGTACTGATTATTACAAATTGATTTTATATATTGTAATTGGCGTAAATTACTTTATATTAAATCCAAGATGGAAGATTAACGCTATTTGAGCAACCTCATTGGGTTACAATAGCCACGTGACATGTTAACTGGCCGATAATATAGGATTACTTTGTTACGTTTATACGCCTCTTTGCACTCAGGGAGATT
Source organism: Olivierus martensii (assembly GCA_000484575.1). Lineage (NCBI taxonomy): Eukaryota > Metazoa > Arthropoda > Arachnida > Scorpiones > Buthidae > Olivierus > Olivierus martensii. The sequence goes on from AYEL01069589.1 coordinate 9,753, forward strand.
ACTAAGGGGCGGGGCCAGTTCCAATCACAGGCTGTACCCACAACCCATGGAGGGGGCCAGATAGTGAAGAACGGGGATCGTCGAGCCGGACCCAGAATCCCGAAAAACTTTTCAGGAGATGCCGGATCCGGGTCTTCCTACGTGGCACGCCAATGCGTTACTACTCGGTCATCCGGCCGCCATCATTGAATTACTATGATCGTGTCTTTGGTAACTGAGCAGTCTCATTTGATCAAAATGGCCACATGATTGTAGCACGTGGCTCCAATGAGACTGCTTAGTTACTAAATTAATGGCGGATATCGAGTACTGTGCTTATATTATTTCGTTAAACTATTGGACTTCATATTTCATATTAAAAGGTTTTTAAAGTTTTTTTTAATCTTTCTCTAATTTTCTATTGATTAGGCATAGTTGTAATTAATAGTATTGCATTCGTTCTACTCCGCGACTTTGCAGTCGTACCGAGCCATCCAGCTCTGATCTGCGAGAAAATATATCCGCCAACTCGTTAATGAGTATGCCCACGTGCCCTGGTGTCCAGACCAGTTCTGCTGGTCTATACTCCAGAAACAAGTCGTCTTCTTTTCTGTTTATATGGAGGATGTAACCACCGCTTTGTCCTTCGAGATGTATAAATTCATGATTACAATCGGTATGTAGCTTGAATATATTGTACTAGGGCTTGAATATATCTAGAAATATTTCCGGTATTTTGAGACCAGTAGAGAGTCGTTAGGTTAGTGATCGTCACCAGACGTTGATCCTAACTTTGTGCTCAAAGGGCACGATAAGGAGCATATTGTACACATTCTGTTCAGAAGTGAAAAGGAGTTTCTCGGGTGTGACAGTGTGGACAGTTTGGTGATTGACTCAATCGACGGGAAAAGAGGAAGGAATTCAAACAGGTATTGGTACGTAAACGGCAAAATGTAACTTCAGAAAGGCGAGAGCTGCAATGCTAGTAATGTCAGCGCGGGTTGGATCGATGTGAGTGACGGCATACCTCTGACCAATTAGAGTCGTGACTCGCTCCGCATTTATATAATATGGACATTGCTTTTGTGATGATAGTAGTGACGTCACTCGAGAGGATGGAGCACCAGACGGAGCCATTGGTGAATTGTGACGGGGAGAGAGCATCCGCTTTTTCGTTGGGGTCAATGCCAACGTGACCCGGCGTCCACGCCACTTGAATCGGCAAGGAGAAGTTCGCCAATTGAATGGCGATGTTCTGAACCACTGGTGACGAACGTAGCGACAAGTGTTCTAGAGCCCGAACCAGGGAAAGAGGTTGTCTGTGAGGAAGATTTTTTTGTCAACACGTAGTAACGATTTTATTTATTCATTTAAAATCTGTTCTAGAGCCCGAACCAGGGAAAGAGGTTGTCTGTGAGGAAGATTTTTTTTGTCAACATTACGTGGTAGTGTTCTATTAGAGATATCTCATCTATATATATATATATATATATACACATAAAAATCTAACTGTTAAATAATATCCATATTACCATATTTTAAAAGGGCTGAAGTTTGTTTTTGTCAACAGATGATGCCACTTTCCACTCAGTAAGAGTACTAAGTGGCGGGGCGAAACAAGCCTGTCAACAGATGACGCTACTTTCCACTCAGTAAGAGTACTAAGTGGCGGGGCGAAACAAGCCCTTTCACAAGCTGCCTTCCCCTGCGGAGGGATCACCCGGATTGTGGAGGACGAGGATCGACGGGCCAGACACGGACCCCATGATAAAAATTTTTAAGAGGTGGGACCTGAAACTCGAACCCGGGTTCTCCAGAGTGAAAAGCCAAAGTATTTCCACCTGGCCAATCCGGCCAACCCGTGGAGGAGGTCAGATGGTGAAGGATAGGGATCGCTGGGAAAGTGCGGCCCTAGGCTATATTTCATTGATGCAATATGGCCTTTCTCCAAAAAGTTTGCCCACCCCTGATATAGACAATAAATCGGCGAGTGCTTGTCACTGTTCGTTCGCCATCAAAAGGCAAAATCAAATCTCATCTGTATAGAGTTGAATCTATAAACTGCTTATCAGTAGTTATGGGTTTGTTTGTTAAAAAACTCCGAAGTGAGTCCAATTATCCTTGTCACTGTTTGTTTGCCATCAAAAGGCAAAATCAAATCTCATCTGTATAATAATCGTTGCCCATTAAAAGGCAAAATCAAATCTTATCTATATAATAATCGTTGAATCCTATGCTGCTAATCAGTATTTACGGGTTCGTTTAGATCGGAAGAGCGGTTCAGCAGGAATGCCGAGTCTAATCAGTTTACGGATTCGTTTGTCAAAAAACCCCAAAGTGAGCCCAATTGTCCTTCTGGTGAAGATTGATAATTAAAAACTGTTTTCATGAACAATTCATTTTATTAATATTAATTTTTTATAGCAAATATAATAAATGATATTTTCCATATTTTTAGCACATTTTAAATGAGTTTTATCTGGATTTCTGATATTACTATGGTTGTGGGGAGGAGCCGAAACAAATTAATCAATTTTGAATTAAATCTTATAGGGAATCGCGCCTTGGATAACGATGATAATCCTGGAACGGATTACTGTTGTTAACCAAGGCACCACTGTACTACTTTCAGTTGTTTCACAAAGAGACACTAGTTGGCAGATTATTCGTTTTGACTCGCGAATAATCTGTTCCATTTTGAGAAGGCAGTTACGTCATGAAATGACGTCGTCTGGTGGCATAGCCGGCATAACACACAGTAGTGTATCCTTCCGCCATTAAATAAAAGTATAAAAATAAGTATAAAGTAATAAAGTATTCAATAATTTATCCACTTTTTTGTGCATAAACGGTTGAATTAAAACATTTTCACTAATTAGCCGATAAATCTGAAGTCTACGTCATGATATTGTTTTAAATACGCTTTATAAAATTTTATTTTATTAGCGTTTTTCCATTTTTATTTATTCATTTAAATAGTAATTTTTGTGCGCTTAAGTTATAATAAAAATGCGATTATATACTTTTGAACAGCATTATTATTTTTATTGATATTTAGAAATTATTTTAATTTTCTCAGCACTGTGATGAACTATCGAAAAATTAGCAGAATATTATTTAACACGATTTGGCTAATTCTTTATTAAAATGTATTCCACTGAAAAAAAGCCGTTTTGGTCAAAAAGGATTATATTTAACGTTTACGATAAATTTTCGATTAGCATAGAATTATGTTGACTTTTCGTACGAAAATCGAAGTGGTGGAGTAAGCATAAAGTGGGTAAAGATTTACTTTCCCTATGTGATGGTTACAATTAAGCTACGTTTAGACGATGCCTCTCTGCATGTAACGTTGTATGCAGAATGACGCATGCCTCAATGTGCAACAGCCGCATGAGGCATGCATACAAATCAACCACACTCCGCAAACGAACTCTACTGGCAAATCCATGAAACATGAGAACTAACTCGCTGCAATGTAGACAGGCTGCGGCGCAGTGCAACGCGAAGCTAAGGATGGTAATTTTTCTATCATCTTTGCTTCGCTTCGCGTCGCGTTCAGTGTGTCACGGCCTTCATTCGTCAAAATACAGACTAAGTTAAATAACAAAAATATTATGAAAAAGTGGCAATAAAAGTAAAATAATGACTTGGAAAAAATAAAATATTCTTTTGACGAAGGTAAACTGGTGAAGTTTTGCATTTCTTTTATATATTTATATATCTTTATATATAAAGAGAAATAATATAGAATCAGAGAAAAAATTATTTTTAATTGAAAAAGTTTGAAATTAGAAAAAGAGTATCAAAGAAAGCTTTTAAAATTATTGCTATCATTTCAATATAACTAACTTGGTGTCAACGGTAATTGATTCCGTCAAGATAATCAGACTGATAGGATACGATAGGAATCCAATCGTCTTATCTGACATCCATTATCGCTCCATTCCATGAAAAGCTATAAAATATTAGGTGAATTCCACAAGCAATTTCTTCAATAATTTTAGGATTTATAATATAAATGGCTTCCGCCATCAAATTCATTGATAGAAAATTATGGCGTATTTTACAGAACTACATATATATATTATATTCACCATTCTTGCAAGGATTTAACCAATTATTAAAATTGCGACGAAATATTTCATTCAGTTTTTGACATTCCTTTAAAATAAAGATGTTCTGTAAAGTATCTCGAAAAATTATTAAGTCTTTTAGGAGTAAGTTGATAATTCTTTCTGATAAAGAGAAAAAAAAGGGAACACAATCGATAGTTTTCTGGATGGTTCAATAGGTCAGCAATGAAACATTTTTAAAGTTTGTCTTTCGATTGTTTTTTCTTGTTCATTGGATATGAGATTTCGTACGACGAACGGGAAAAATTTAATGTCCTTCAATATATTAATACCTCTATTTGAGTAAATTTTTCATCCTTCTCCTCTTCCACTTATTCGTTTCACAATTACATAGTGCATATACTGGGTGAAGAAAAACTTCATTGTAAAATTTTGTGTACTGATGAGGGCCTCGAAACAAGTCGAAATTTCGAAGGAACATGTGGTCTAAATGGCATCGTTTTCGAGTTAAAGCTAGTCAATTACCATCGAGTACACAAAGCGTCATGACGCGTCGCTCGCCTTCTTATTACCCGGTAGTAAATGGGAGAGCGACGCGTCGTGACGCTTTGTGTACTCGATGGTGATTGGCTAGAATTAAAGGGTTATAACTCGAAAACGGTTCCATTTGGACCATATGTTCATTTGACATTTTCGATTTGTTTCGAGGCCCCCTATCAGTATACAAAATTTTACTACGAAGTTTTTCTTTACCACACAGTTTTTCTTTACTTTTCTTGTACAGTACCAGTAATTAGATTTAGAAATCTGTAGGTATCTCCGACTTACGTAATTTTCTCTGTATATGTATGTACAGTACCAGTAATTAGATTTAGAAATCTGTAGGTATCTCCGACTTACGTAATTTTCGAGTTATATTATGCTTCCTGCTCCCACCTATTACGTAACCTCGGGGTATTACTGTATATTATACATTTATGACTTATTAATTTTATTTTTATATCAAACTCGATTCCATAATTAGCCTATCATACCAGTTAAGAATATTTAATATAAAAAAATAACTTATATCTGAAACCAAAATTGAAAATTTTCGCCGTTTTATGTAAAAAACGTGACGACAGGCATTGGAAGACAGTATTAAGTCTATGGGATCCTATAGTAATGTTATTACTATAGGTTTACTATGGGATCCCATAGACTTAATACTGCCTTCCGATGCTGTCGTCAAGAAGTTAATATTTTATGTAAACATAATAACCGTTATAAACCAATATAAAAATTGATAATTAACAATTAACTACTACTAACAATAAAATATTTCAAAATTCGATTAAATATTTTGATTTTTGATCGTCAAACTAGAGAAGATTAATATAATCTTTTTTTAAGTAGGAATAATAAATTAAAATTAAGGACTTAAATACATGGATTACGTGTAAACCTTTCTTTAATTTAAAGAAAAGAAATAAAAATATAGGGAAATAAAGTTATGTAATTAAAAAAGAAAAGGCAAAGATATGTTTTAAAGACAATTGATTAAAAGCGTTTTTCTAACGATGTTTGATGATAATGATAATTACTTTCCACTTAAAGTATTTGTTATCAAACAATAAAAAAAAAATTAAAAGAACTTTGACAATAATAGTTTTTTTATTAAGTGTTTAGAAAGACAATTCAATCTTTGTGAAAAGTTGTAACAACAGCTGGGGCTTCTAACAAAAACGACTAAAACCTGTCAGAATCACAGTTGCGACATACATAAAATATCCTCGCAAGCTCTATATGAGTCTAGGTTTTATTCTGTATAGCCTAAATCCACTCCTTCGATTCAACGAAAACATCTCCGCAAAGTAACAAATGTTTTTCATGTTCCTCCGAAGAATTTTCACTTAATCTTTTCAATACTCTCTTCCTTTTATTGTTTAATGTTTTCTTTTGTCTCTTTTCTTTCAGTTTTTCTTCTTTTTCTTTTTTTAGTTTCTTCTCTGTTATGTCTGTAAGGCATAGATTTTTTTCCTTTATTTTACTTTCAAGAGACTTACTTTGTCATCAACCAGATTAATACATGCATTAACTTCAGTACTTATTGTGTAAGGCATTATTTTTCTGACAAATCTGGATAAAACAGAATAGGAATCTAAAAGTTCTTGCAACATTTTTCAGTGGATACACTGTTGTTCATTCTTCATAGATAATTTTTCAGTTACATCTTAGAAAGTTCTTTCCTGTCTTCTCTTATAATATCCCATTCATTCTGTAAATAGCCTACACAACTTTAAATCGATAACCAAAGTTTTAAGCTGTTAATCTTGGTAAAAAAATCCAAAATATTCGTTCTACATTAAGAAACAGTTGGGCTTACTGTATTTGTATTATTACTATCAATCAATATTTTAAGTTATAACAGTAATAATGCCGAAGTTGCTCCAACTATCATACTTCTACTTCATTCAAATCGGCCTTCTTGTATATATTCTTGTATGTTCGATAACATGATTCACTTATTGAAGAAAGAATATTTTGAATAAACAGAAACAATATATTTTCAACAGGTATACAAATATTTAATATTATATACGTAAATAAAATATCTTATTCTAGAGTTGAAATTTTCTTATAAGTAGCAAAAAATTAAAAGAAAAAACTTTATTCAACTTTCAGTGATGGATCATATAAGCTTCTTAAAGAGGAAAAGTGAAACGTTTCAATAAGTTCTAGATTTCTCGGATTCTATCAAAAATATATATAAAATCCTAATAAAATTTTTTGGGTTAAAACTTTATAGTATTTTATATAGAAGTGAACAGAAAGCTGTTTTTTATAAAGAATATATTTCTAGTTTTAATACAAGACTACTAAAACATAATGTGTTATTCTTGTACTAAAACTAGAAACATATAAAAAAAAATTTTTTTATTCACATCAGAGAGTTTCCTGATGTGAAATGAATGTGTTATGAAGCATTTTCTACTTTTTAGCAAGTTAACCATGATGATGTATATTCTACTTAAATTTCTGAGGATAAAAATATTAAATTAAAATTAAATAGAGAATTTAAAACGTAACGTTTGTGTGAAAATAACTTTTTTTATATAATATTATATAGTGTTATGAAGCATTTTCTACTTTTTAGAAAGTTAACCATGATGATGTATATTCTACTTAAATTTCTGAGGATAAAAATATTAAATTAATACGCGATTAAGAATACATAAAATTATGAAACAGTCTTATAAACAATTTTGTCTAAATAATAATTTAAATAATTAATAATTAAAATAATTTTTTGGCTTCTTACATCCTTTCATAACAAGGTAAAATTTATTTATGGTTGGAACACCGATAACTTCATTAGTTATTTGGTATAATATTTTCCGAATTAACAATGTTATCGTTAAATTGCAATTAAGCCATTTCTATCCCTCGAGCTAATCTTATCGGTAATAAAATAAGTAATTTCTAATTTTATGAGAATTATTGATTGAATGCAATTATTACAAGCGATTGTCAACCCAGAATTACATTCTCCAACATTAACTTTATTAACGACTAGAAACTTTTATGTATAATGCGACTGGAATTGTTAATTTTATATCTATAATTATGTAGAACTAATATTTCCTAACCTGTATTTTATTCGAAGAATTAAAATTAATATTTTTGATTAATTTTTTTTTCGTTTTAATATAAGAATAAATTAATTTGTGAATGGTAATTGAGAAATGCCGAGTCGAAAATTATGCCATGTAAAATATTATTGTAATAATTCTACTTCTAGCAGTATTGTTTCCATCATCGGAATCGTGTAAACATAACTATGATTTGTACAAACTAGAGATGATGTTCAATATCTAACTTTAGTTCACTACTTGCTAATGTATCACTGCAGAAAGTTAACTTTTCTCCTCAGATCTAACAATACCGTCTAGTATCTAGATGAAATGTTTTATTAATTTTTCATGTCATATTTTTCCTTATTCTCATAAATGTTCTCTCTGTTCCTGTTTTCCCTCAAGGAAGAAAAAATAGGAAATCGAGGATATTACGTAACGTTTCATGTAACGAAATGGGTATGTCGGCTCAGAATCACTGATCTATCAAAATATTAACATTGTTATCTAACATTAACATGTAGATTCTTCTTCTCTACATTCTTGCTTACCACATATGATCATAAAATGAACGACTTTAAGAACTTTGATTTAATTTTTGTCTATGTTATCTTTCTTGAATGCTTCATAACCGCAAAAAATAGCATACGAATATACTTATACCATTTTTCTTTTATAGAATATAAAAACAGAAATTGTTTAAAAAAATATCGTGCATCAATATTCTAAAAATCTTATAAAAAAAGCAGAAATAAAAAACTTTTTGTGGCACGAGAAACTTTTTAAGAACCTATAAATAACAAGAGCAGTAAAAAAATAACTGATAGTTGATCTATGTATAATATATCATATAACAGCAATATGATATATGAATGGCAAAAGTATAAGAGATATTTATCATTTTTTACAACGTAAGATTTTTTACTGCACAGTAAAAACGTTTACCTGAATGGTTATTTGTTCACTTTGGTAGATTTGTGGCATATAGTGAAACAGTGTAAATATCCAAGATAAAAAGGTAAATATCAGGTACTTGTATATGTTGTAGTAGGTTTTATCGATAATATATCGTCTCTTCTGTGTTCTATTTTAAAAGTTTGGTAAACGTAAGATACTATCGATCGAGATCGATTCGATCCGTTAACTCGACTGTGACGTGCTGTTTCGTCCAGATTTCGTTACGTACTCAGCTGGACGTACATCATCTGATGGAAGACAAAAAGTCCAGCGAGAAGTTATTACGATAATGTAGTTGGTATAGCATCAATAGCCATAAAAAGAAACAAGGATTTTCCATCAGAGGCATCTGTCTCATCAAATATTTAAAGCAAGCTACTTGCCAATATTTATCCATAAATATAGAACATTTCGAAGCGCGAATGCATATACAGTTTGTTTCTTGCTATTAAATTACTCGAAAATTGTAAAGTTAAAAAACTTCAATCATTCGCGGATGGCACTAAATCGATAAATAATTTTGATAAGCGATCCAGATCGTTTCTATTCACTTATCGATTTCCACTATTCGATTGATGAGTAGTTACATGTTAATAAAACATTTTAGCAATGTTCAATTTTTGCACAAGTTGTAACAATCTTCAGTAACAATCTTTATGTGGGCTGATATGATCTGTCCGACTTATTATCATATTTTTAGAACGAAGAACTAAATTATAAATTGCATTCGAAGTATATAATTACACATTTAAATATGTAAATGCTCATATTGTTACTACATTATCTGTAATTGGTTCCTATCAAAATGTACAAAACTTCATTATAAAACTTAATATTCGTTTAGATTTAAATTGACTTTGAATTTACTTCTCAAATATTATAACTTATCCGTTAATAATGTTTTTAACTTATAAATTCGTTAATAACAAAGTTGGCGATCTGTTCAATTTATAAACTTGGATATTGTAAACTTTACTTAATTGACTTTATTTTATTATATATCTGAACTTATCAATGTTATATATTCTAAAATATTCCTTTAATAGCCCTATGAGAAATCTATCATTATTTAATAATGATAGACTCGACGTAAGTCTGCAATATGTTTCGATAAACTATCAGTTTTTATGAAATGCATGCATGCACTGAATAAATTCAGTAGATGTCATCCCACACAAAATAGTCTATTCTTACTTTAAATTTCAAAATTACTATATTATTTTTTTGGGAAATAAATATTTAAAAGTCTATTCTGCATATTTAATTTAACAGCGTGATGGGAAAATAGCACTAGAGGGAATTACATGGAAAGTTTCGCTCCATTGACTGAATTACTCCACAAGTATTCGCACTTTATCGTACAAAATTTCTGAGACGATAGATTACTGATATACTAGTAGACGATATTATTCAAATTTTCATTAAAACTTTGAAAATTTAATTATTCTATAGAAAAGTTTTATGAGATATGGCATTCACTAAAAATCGTCTACTATCAGAATTAACTAGCATCCATTTATCATCATTTATCATATCCGGCAATTTTCATCTTAGGAAAACTTTTAAATTCTATCATTGTCTGAGTTTAAAAGTTTCTGAAACTCTTCAATAGACAGTATTGAATATCGGAGAATGGCTGATATATTGAGATAATTATTAAAAAGCCTTTTTATCAAAAGTAGCTTATTGCAAACATCTTTTAAGTTTTAAGTAGCTTATTGCAAACATTTTTAAGTTTTAAGTTTTTAGATGTGATCCAGAGAAAATAAGTTTGTTTTAAGATATAAATTAATATTTATGCACTTCATTTAAGTCGACATTTACAAAAATAATCTGGCCAGAAAAATATAAATGTGTAAACTTAAAGATAAATAAATAAAAATTAATTAATTTATCGATATTGAATCGTCCTTATATCGTTCAAAATGTATCTATAGATTAAATTTTGTATTCATGTCAGAGTAAAATAGTAGAAGATGTTTGAATTAAAATCTATTTATCATCAAAGTTTGCCCTTAAATATTATCTGCTGTGAGTTTAATTCATATCAGATAATTTTCATATCTGTTAAACCGATTTTAATCATTTTTAACAAGCATGATTCTTTAATAACGCATATTACTGGCTTTCATATCTGTTATTGGGATCCAGTAGAGAATCATGACTGTTAAAAATGATCAAATTAGTCTATTGTAATCCTCAGTAACGAGATCTTGAAAATTTGGTAGTAGATTCAGAAGACTTAGAAAGTCCATCCTCATTCTTAGATTTTTATTCGAATTTTTATGTTATTGAATTCTGTGATCTTAAATAAGTTTAAATTTGGTTTCATTTCACTTAAATCTACTATATGAAAATCGGAAAAAAATATATAAGATGTTTATAAAACATGTTACAATATTAATTCGTATATGTAGCTGGATGGACATGGAATCTATTTTTTAAAACTAAAATAAATCTTTAGTATTATGATACAGAATATTGTTCAACATCAAACCTATATTGCATTCTTTCATCTCGATTATTCTCTGAATCATTTCAATAAACCAGCTTTGTTTTGTCTTAAAATAGTAATTTGTATATCATTAACGATTTTAATTATTGACGGTTGGCAAGGATGTCACATCTTTCTGTATCACCTGTATACATCTCCATTATAATTATTATAAAGGAGTTGTGGATCTGTTTATTGAATAATATATACATTATTTCAGCTCCAGTTCTAGTTTTCCAGTTAAAATCGATGATTAACCTCAAAACCTATTACAGTTTCAAGAATATCAGCTTCGGTTTTGCTGTAACCGAAGAATTGAAGTTACCTGACTCGAAGCTACTTTAAATAATACATATTAGTTGACATGATATTTGCCTACTTATGAAAAAAGACATATTATTTGCATTCTGTCTTATAAATTTTTAATACTGTACATAGAGACTGTTGTGTCATCTATAGAAAAGGTATATATATATATTGCATTACATATATTCAGTTATATATGTATATTACACAAATACATTACTATATTATATATTATGTCAATACTATACTATATTAATATATATATATATAAGTTATATATTGAATTTGAAAGCAGTACCTGTTTCAATCACTACATACAGTAGAATATACAGATCTACTATAATGGAGCAGAACAGTTTGTAAAATTGTATGAAAATATAACTTTGAAATTGCTGTCGATTGTACAGTTTCTTTGTATTGTTATAATTAACAGCTGATGACCGCAGCAGACTTTCATATGTACTGAAAGTCAGCTGCGGTCACAGTTCATATTTATGATCGGTCATCAACGTTATTTTACCAGTAATAAAAATAACAATTATCCCATTTTAGTTTTAACCTGAATGCCTGCCACTTCGAACTATAATTCAATACGATCAAGATGGCTTACTCTGCTACTTCTGTTCCTTGAAATTAGAACGTTATTCTTTCATCGATATATTTCGTTGTTTATAGTTTATTGCTATCCGATTAATGTTTGGGATGAAAGTAAAACTTTTTATTTTCTAAATTTAATAAGAAAAAATTTTTCCTGATATATTTTTACTTTTTTTATTCACTGTCCTGTTTCACCTATCCATAAAATTTCATGTTAAGATGACCTCATTTAGCGCTTGGTTTTTTTTATGGAACGTATCCCAGCGTTAAACGGGGTCTTACTGTGTATATGCAAATTAAATTTGATATAAATTAATAATTCGTTTATTTACAAAATAAGTCTTACGTTCGCATACATGAATGGCAAAGAAGAATTAAATATTGTCTCCATTATAGGAAATACAGTACATTCACCATATTAATAATTAGCTACATTGATTGTCTCGATTAATTTCATAATAAAACAATAACAGTGACACTACTGATAGGTACTAAGCATAATGGAATTATTATGCGTACTTCAGATGTTGCGGTTATTATGAAAGCAGTTTGAATTACAGAAACGAGATCAAATAAATAAAACATTAATACGTTGGAGCTTGCAGGGCATAATACTAGAAAGAAAATAAAGTTCGGAAAGAACTAAAACTTCCTACTTTCTGAAAGAGTCATTTAATTTATCTAGCATTTGGAATCCGTTTTTAACGTTAATTTAACCATCGTAAATGTTACGCATTGTTACGACATCATGATGTCACTAATTACCGGTGTTTTGTGACGTCATTCAATGTTACGTCATTATGAGATCTATGAGATGGTGCTGAATTAAGAAATCGGTTGCTACGTACTATTTTTACATTGCTAACACTTAGCGCCATCTATTGATAATAGTATAAACTAAAATTGCAATAAAAATGAAACTCTATTCTGCAGGATTAGTCGATCCAATAAGATTATAGAATGCAGCATTGAGATATCCTTTAACGGCAGAACATCATTACCGAATTTCATGAAAATCTGCTAATTAGTTCAAATTTATTAGTAGAGAAAATAGGGACAGAAGATATACGTGGAAGACATCTTATAAGCCTTTATTTACTTCGGAAAGTAGACTAAAACTTGAATGTTTGCCTATGCATTCTCATACCTCATATCATCAAGATCAAACCTTGCAAAATAACTTCCTATAACTCTAAGGGTAATATAGATGAAAATCGCCTCAGGGATTGGGACATTTTGAAGTCGCAAGAAAATGTGTTTAATCCTTGAAAGATTTGTTCGAATTTTGGATAACTGGGAAGGTTAATGTTGGAATATACTATTAAAATCCTCAGGGGTTAGGACATTTTGAAGTCGCAAGAAAATGTGTTTAATCCTCGAAAGATTTGTTCGAATTTTGGATAACTGGGAAGGTTAATGTTGGAATATACTATTAAACTTTGGAGTAGTAATTCATGAATGGAGCATGTCAATGCAACAATGCGATCATCTTTAGCATCTTATCAATCCCAAAATTATCATCTCAATGATTACACATCTTTGGTTTTATCTTTCATAAATATAAGTTTTGTTTCATAACTTGAAACTTGTTGTTACTCTAAACTTAAAGGACAGCCTCATATTGTATATTATAATTTTAAGAGGATCATTTCCGATTCTCTAGTAATCCTAACATTCTATTGTTAATTTGCATTGTATTGTATTGTACATCATACAGATGTTTTACATTTTTTAATATATATTATTAATTAAATCAATTATTATAATCAATAATTTATATTCAAGTCTCTGAATTATAAGATTTGAATATAAATTATCGATTTCATGAGGATTAAATACTACGACAACACGTTTGATTAACTATGTAATTTTATATTAAATTTCCTATTAAACTATTTCTCTATCAGAATATTAAAAATCTTCTCAAATTTTTATTTTAATTTCTAATAAAAGAAAATGATATATATTTTTTTTTTATATGCGAAATTTTGCAATTTCCGGTCTTCATTACTAAAGGAATATCACTTAAAACAGTATTAAAAGAATACCGATATTCATTTCTCTTCATTTTTCTGCTGTTCAAAAATGATTTATTCATTAAATGATGCTATCAATCATAAAACATATTGCGCTTTATTTTGCAAAGCAGATTAATCTCATTTTTCTCAGTCATATGTTTCAAAAATACTTTTACTCTTTATTATTTTCACTCCATTTATTAGTTTAAAGTTTTTTTTTATAGTTTTTTTTTATCTGTTCTTGAGCTGAACTTCATTTGCTACAATTTTGCATATTACAATCTTGTAAACTGAAGAAACTTTTCATTTTGACATTTCCAAAATATTTTTTTTTTTTCCTTTTCTCAATTCAGTATATACATCTTTAAATATTTTAACAGAAAAATATTATACAGAATTTTATAAATTCAGCGAACTCTCGTATAACGAGAGGGATACGTTCCGCGTTATACGAAACATGCATTATCAGTCGATTTTAGGCAAATTTAAACTTGTCTCTGAGTACTTTTGTAAACCTTTATATCTTTTATAACTGTTAGCTTCATTGTGTATATATAAACAATAGGTAAGTGTATACATTCTGCGTTTCTAAACAAAAAGCCAAAAAATATGTTCAAACGTTAAATTTATCTTATGCGTTATACAGGACTGTTTATAGTGCTGTATGAGTACTAGTTGCGTTATAGAGGAGCGCATTATATAAGAGTTTACTGTACAGTAATAACCCCCTTAACGTTACCCCGTTTACTTTTTTATAATTATTTTAAATAAATTTCATAAAATGTAATAATAATTGTATTTATTTTTCACCGATCCCATATTTTTGCAAAGACGTACCCCGTTTAACGTTATGAAAATTTGGAACACATGCTTCACGTTAAACGGGGTATTACGGTCAAACCTCGATAAGACGCCACCATCCGTTTGGGGACGATTTTGGCGACTAATCGGGGATTGGCGATTTATCGAAAACACGTGTAGTATAAAAATGAAAATGAACTCCGAATTTATTAAATACAGTACATTTATATTTAGCATCCAAACTTAGCATTTCTAAAACAATGTATACTTTACATTATTATATGCATACCGTATATGTAGAGTACTATATAAATAACATGTCCATCTGCTGTTCTGATCCTCTACTATTGTAAAACACAATGTACATAGCTTACTGTACAACATCTTTGTTTGCTTGGTACGCAATAAACGATGGAAACGATCTGATTCTTCCCATTTTAAATTGAAACAGGCTTAAAGAGACACATGATTAACTATTAACTCCATCTTCCACCCGCTGGTTGCAAATGAATCCAGAGAGCTTTTAATATTGTATATACAGTACTGATGAACTTCGGGATGTAAGTCATCTTACATGCTCCTGGTAGATTAACGAGGCCAAATACAATACCAAAAGGAATATTCGTTTAGACGTTTGTTTGTTTGTTTAATGGAAGGATTAGTAGGGCGTACTTCTAGGTATAACCCTTGAAGAATGAAGGGAAAGAATAGGATAGTATAAAAGTCCTGTCAAAAGAAGTGTGACAGGCCACTAGAAGAAATGAGAGAATGCAGCAACCACGCCAGAATTCCATGAGCACTCGCAACAATAAAAAAAATCAGGCTGTAGACTTTGGAGATTATTGTAGCCACTAGGAGTGTAGAATCTGCATTGAAAAAGGTGCTCGAGGAGGTTTCACAGCAGAAAAATTTTAGAAGTGAAGTTTCTATTGGCGAATTATTATTATTATTAAATAGAAGGGACTGTACACATAGGCTTAGTCCAAAGGAGAAAAGGGAAGGAAGAGAACAAGTAAAGCAGAAAGAATCCTAACCATAGGAGTGGGCTTGGCCACTAGAGAAAGAGAGAGGAGTTAGCAACCAACACCGCAAAGATCCAAGAGCGTCCGTAATCGCATTAATTAACAATAATACAACAACGTAAATTTACATAGGGCAAGATGTGATCCAATAATAGCTTCGGCACAAGAATTCCGTTAATAATTGAAACATTTTTAAACAGATGGAAAGATGTTCAGAACATTAAATCTTGAGAGGTTATACATCCGGAAAATCTTGAGAATTGTCTGTTGTACAAAACAGTTACAGATGGAAAGATGTGAACCAGTTCAAAGCTTCAGCTGGAAAAAAGAATCTATCATTTTCTATTTAAAAAGATAAGAAGGTAAAAGTAAAGATGCACTAAACAATAAAACTGAAGTTAATCATTAGTTCTATGGGGAAACTCATTTTCCAAGGCTCTAAAAGTTTTAATAAAATGATCCAAAGCCTGAAAAATATCTTTGTTCTTAATTAAGATATTTGGATTGCAAGGCCAGTTGTGTCCGTAAGTATCACCGTTTTCATAAGTTGCTCTCTACTACTTTTAAATTTATCACAGTGAAAAATAATATGGAGATTATCTTGAATAGAGTCTCCGTCGCATTCACAAAATGGCGTGTTATCGAATCCAAATCTATGAAGATAGGATTTGAATTTCCCATGACCTGTAAATAGTTGAGTGACAAAAAAGTTTGTGTTAAAAAACTTTTTAGACAAGAGAACTTTGATGTTTGGGGCAAAGCTGTAAAAAGTTCTTCCAATATTATCAAGGTACGAGTGACAAAAAAGTTTGTGTTAAAAAACTTTTTAGAGAAGAGAACTTTGATGTTTGGGGCAAAGCTGTAAAAAGTTCTTCCAATATTATCAAGGTACCATTCCTTTTGCCAATTGTCGACCAATATATTGAATAAACTGTTTTTGACCATACTCAATGGGATTTTGCTGTATGAAATTGGAGAGTTAATATCACCAGCTTTTCTGGCAAGCATTGCCGGAGTCACTGGAGTGTCCAGGAGTCCAGTGTAAAAGGACCGAAACCTTTTTAGCAATCTGATTAATTTTGTTTCTGATGTTATTTTGCAAGTAAGAGGTTTCGATAGTAGGTAAGAGGTTGGATAGTAAAGCTGCACTACAGATAATTTGTAGTGCAGCTTTACTATCTGAAACTATATGAATATCAGAGTTTGTGTGGTGATTCATAAGAAAGTCAAGTCCTTTTTTGATTGCAAATAACTCTGCTTGGGTTGAACCAAATCTGGAGCGCAGCTACCTTTCGTGTCAACTAGTCTGTCTCTCTAGTATGGATTTCCTATTGTCGGATGGCGGATGGCGTCTTATAGTTTGCCTATTCTATTAACATAGAGAAGATCCGTTCTGTCAAATTTCTTGGCGGTCAGCGAGGGTGGCGGCTTAACCGGTGGCATCTTATTAGGGTTTGACTGTACTATATTTCAATTTGTTTAAGAATTTTTCTAACATTGCATTTTTTTCATTTGTTTTAACATTTTTCCTACAAAATTTCAAATCTAGACAGTTTATATATTTTACTTAATAAAAACTGATGTATAAATAGATTAAAACTTCACCATTTCATCATATTAAACTTATACAACTATTCTATGCAATATAATAATTCAGTCAGATATAACCGGATAACTCTAATCATTCTTTTTTCATGATTTTTTTTTTTTTGCTAATATATGCAAGATATATCAAATCTATAAATTTATCGTCGATCATTGACATTGGCGATTATTTATTCTTTATTTTTCTTTCATTTTTACATATATTTACAACTGAATTTATATAATGTATAATGAAAGCAGTTCTTGATAGGCATCACGACATTATTTACTGTATTTCTATCTAGTTATTATAAATCTGAATAATAAAAGAACAGCAATTAATTCGAAAGTGAATGACCAAATAATATATTTTGAAGTGGCAATATCAAGAATGGATGAAATTCAAATTAGCCATTTATCCATTCAAAGAATAAATAATCGGGCAATGTCAATGATCGACGATAAATTATAAGATTTTAATTAAATTTTAATATTTAATTTAAATCGGTCTATTTAATTTATTTCGGAGTTAATAGTTCTTAATTTTCCCTACGTAATATATATATTTTCGCTAATGAAAATATATTTTCGTCGATCAAAATTCGTTTAATTTAATTTTTAATAGCTCATTAAAATTATAATAAGGTTTTATGATTATAAATTACGTCATAATTTTCTATTTTTAGTTTATTTTCCGAAGGAATGGAGTCTTATAAGATAGGGTCCAAGGTTAATGTGTATTTTCCATAATAACTTTTGAACTAATTAGCATATTTCCATGAAATCTTGTTGTAATATTCTACCATTAATGGTCACTTCGATACAGTATAATTTAATCCTGCAGATTTATATTTAACTTGTATCAAAATTTTATTTTATATTTTTGAGAATAGATGGCGCTAAGTGTTAGCGTGTACTGGTAACATATAGCTCATCTATCGTTGATATCTATCACAATGGCGTCACAGTCACATTAACGTGATGACATCAATCCACAATAATTCGACGTCACAAATGCTAGTACTTTGTGGCATAACATGGCATAACAATGAATTCCGTTAAAATGACGTCATACATTCTGGATGCTGACGTCATTGTAACAGCTAAGCTTATTAAATCAATATTAAAACTGGGCATAAAAAGCCGATTAATACTAAATGCTAAATAAAAATAGGTAATTTAGTTCTTTCTGGAACTGCTTGTTACCATTATGATGATTAAATGCAAAACTAATTATTTTATATCATACTTGTTAGATGTACAACTTACATAATACTACAAAAAAATTAAAACATTACAAAAGATTAAGAAATTGAGAAGAATACAAAGATTTATCTCTGTCAACAGGTTATTGTTAGAAAATATAAAAGATGATCAATACTACATAAAGAATTGAATATTTTCATTACTTAATACTCGCTAATAAAAACATGTAAATATTTTGATTAAAATTATTGTATTTATTTTTAAATGTAGTGAGCTACTGTGTTTTATTATTGAAAGAAGTTGAAAGTAGCGAAAAATCACAATTGTAGCAGAAAGCGTTATTAAACGAATTACTTTTTTCTGATGATGCAAGACTATTATTTAGAGAATTTAAGAGAGTTATCATTCTATTTATTTGCATTTCATATAATATATAATCTATTATAATTGTTTAATGTAAAAAATATTTTTGACTTTTTGATATTGCTAAAATATTCACGATTAATCAAAATAACGTGTTTTTTTATATAATTCATGTGCCATTAAATTACAGGATGAATAGGAACGTGACTAATACCTCAATACTTTACAGTATCGATACTTTGATCTGATACTTCGATATCTTTGTACTCGATACATTTATTTCGATATTTTCTGAATATCGATACTTTTCTCTCGATAGTCTCGAGTATCGAGAGAAATTTTCATGATAAACTTATTGAACTACATATAAAACGGTTATTTTTTGTTTGACCTTTTTAATGAAAATATTAATAATGATAGATAACGACAAAAATAATTAAACTTGCAAAAGTTTTTACTATTTGTTAATATTGTAAACTTTTTGCCAGCAGTTTAATTATTCATAATATACATTACATCAGGGCCGCAGAGAGAAATTTTCGGACCTGTTACAAATCTGTGGTCTGGGCCCTACTTGAAAAGTGCCTCACTTTGGTTTGTTTTTCATTTTTATGCCCCTTTCCAATCAGGGAGATTACTAAGGGGCGAATCACTTTGGTTTAATAAAAATCTTTTATGAGATTCAGTAACCTAACTAACCTGTATTTTTTTTCTGTATGACGTAATGAAGCTTCCACCAAGGGAGTACTCAGCGACACGTTATTCTAGTACCCACCACGGGTTACCTATACCCTTAGTGAGATTAACCGTCAGGTGAAGGATCAGGTTCAGCAGGTAGATCCAGATCTGTTCTGAAAACTGGAAGTATGAGACTTGGAAACTAAACCTGGATACACTAGACACAGCACGCTTCTATCGCGATAGTCCATCCTAAAATTGATCTTTTGAACTGTTTAGAGCAACTACAAAATTAATAAGTAATTTTGTACTTATCAAACAGGGTTATATATAAAATAGTTTATTTTGGCACGACTGTTTTGGGTAGTAGACAGTGTGCTCCGGCGGCGGTCTGCGAATTATCGGACACGTCGAGGCCCGACGGTCGTGTCCTTTTCGATGCCAGGCCCGTGACAAAAGTCTCAGATGTCACCCCCTCTCTGCGGCCCTGCGTTACATTATTAACTTAGAGTTGATTACAATAAGACACCCGTTTGAAGCGGGGGATACGTTCCAAAAAACCAAGCGCTAAACGAAACAGTGTTAAACGAGATCATCTTAACACGTAAATAATGGGAATAGGTGAAACGGGACAGAAAGAATAAAAAATATACATACCTTTTTTATTTTGTAACATGTATTATTACTATTGTATTACATTAATTGGTGAAACGGGACAGAAAGAATAAAAAATATATATACCTTTTTTATTTTGTAACATGTATTATTACTATTGTATTACACTAATTATAGACATTTTTGTTGCTAATATCGATTTGTATTCATAAATCATTCATGAAAATCAAAAATAATCAAGTAAATAATTTATGTTTGTGATGAGGAAGGATTCTTCCTCATTTGACATTTTTTGCTTTATCGTTAAGAACTCATCTAAATTGTGATGAGGAAGGTTCTTCCTCATTTGATATTTTTTATTTTTTCTTTAAAAATGATCTAACGAAAAATCGTTTGTCTTTTCCTCTTTCGTTCAGCAAGCAACTGTCAATAATCAGACATGACATGACACTTCGTCTCGCCTTTGAATTTCTATCAAAGTTTGGATCAGTTTGTATAAAATGATCCATAATTTCTGCAACAATGTGGCTAAACTTTAACTGTAAAATAACGTTGATGAACGATCATAAATATGAACTGTGACTGCAGCAGACTTTCGTATGTAATGCATTGAACTGCTATCAAACGCATTGCGAGACGGCATAGGAGTATCAAATTAATGCGATTTAAGATTTATGTGAGTATAACCATTTGAAAAACACCCTCCAAAGTGAATCAAAAAATATA
Source organism: Olivierus martensii (assembly GCA_000484575.1). NCBI lineage: Eukaryota > Metazoa > Arthropoda > Arachnida > Scorpiones > Buthidae > Olivierus > Olivierus martensii. The sequence continues at coordinate 30,789 of AYEL01069589.1, forward strand.
TAGAATTCGAAAAAAACCGCTTTATATTGAAACAACGTTAAGCGGGTTCTTACTGTATTATATAATTGATTTGTTTATCTATACTAAAGATTGGATAAGTATTAAATTGTGTTTTTTTAGTGAAACATGCAGTAAAATTTATGGGCAAGAAACTTTTAAGATCATCTTTGAATGAACAGTTATCCGTAAATAAATTTTTCATCATTTAATCGTTATTAATGCCAACTAAATGAGAGAAATCCACATGTACATAAATTAATTTTTTTCGACATTTATCAAAGTACATTTTTTATAATTAAACACACTGATCAAATATTTAAATTTTTTTAAATATTTTTTTGATTTTATAATATAAGATAGATACATTAGATATA
>AYEL01069591.1:0-22787 GCA_000484575.1 Olivierus martensii
ATAATTATATTTAATCCAGATTAGCGTTCTTTTTCCTTTTTCTTTTTGAAAAAAAAAATGATCACTTCAAGACTACTGTTTTATTAATCAAAACAAAGAATCATAATTATACTGTAAAAAAAATTAAAAATTAATAGTTATTCCTATATCATAGAGGTTACTATAATTGAGCTATCGCTCATTGAGATAAATGACATTTTTCTGTACAGTGGATAATAATTAAGATGTAGATTTAATTGTAAAGCCTATAAAAATTATTAATGACAGTTTGATACATAGATTCTACTTAAAGTATATAATTTTTCTATATAAAACTATTTTCTTATTGATATAAATATAGTATGGGATTAATCCTTATAGTAATAGATAACTTTATTTTTCTTATAAACAAAAAATACCAATAGTATTGAATTTATATCAACTTGAATAAACTATAGAAGGCCTATAAAATATAGCTGTACCCAATAGTATTGAATTTATATCAACTTGAATAAACTATAGAAGGCCTATAAAATATAGCTTAAGCAGTCTAAATGTTTATATACCTAGTTCGAGTAAATATGATTGAATATGTAAATGTGTTAATTTATATATCTGTAGGCAATGGTAAAAACATTGTTAAATAGCACAAATTGGCTGATTTTATTTATTTCATCCAAGTGATTTCTTCTAGAGAAATTTACATTCAATAATTTTAAAAAATAATCTATATTTTTATAGCCTAAAGCGGCAATATTCAACTGGTTATATGTAGAAAAATTAATTTATTTGATGATGATAATATATTTTTATGTATTATGTTTTATTTGTAAAAATATCGTGTACTATATTATGTAATTATTTTTCAAAATTTTTATTTTGCTCAGTGTTAGAAAAAAGTAAAAAGTGATAACTTCTTTTTTACTAAAAAATATTAAAATATCAATAATGTTTTATTTTTAACTCATTAAAAGTAACTATATTTTAATTATTAGATAAAAATAACTTTCAGAGGCCAAAAAATATTTTTGTTATTATTATTATTTTTTTTTATTAGATTCATCTAAGTAAAGATCTTATTTAAATTTATCAAATAACGGTTTTCTCTTTCGGATTTAACGCTACACAGATATAAGTTCTATAAAAATTTTTCACTTTCTCCAAAGGCTGACTCATCGGAAGTCAGCCGTTCATAGATTGCAAGTTAGAGTATAAATAATCCTCTGTCTTTTCTCTTTGTTTCGAAACAGATTTAATATAATATTTAAAGATAAATGTAAAAATAGGAAATAGAAGCAAAATAAAAATTATATCGTATTTTATTTTATACATTTGTTTTTAAATGTCATTTTATAATAAAATTTAAATATAGCAATATTATAAATGCTTTTTTCTAAAAACGAAAATATGATTTGAATTTAAATTGGTATAATATTTACATCTTTGAATAATATGAATTCTTTGAAATACAGTATATTGTAAAATTTTTCCTTAAAATTTAACTTTTATTTTGTATTGTATATTAAACATATAGCATTTAATATACAAGATATGCAAACTGTATGTTTTATTCAAGGCTTTATTAGACATTAAATACGTTTAATATAATTTTAACATTAGTTAAATAACATTAAACATATAATTAGTATTTTTTTAAATTAAAGTTATGCATTATAATAAAAAAATATATGATATCATTAATTGTTTACAGCTAACGTGATAATTATCTATATACAATAGATCAGTGGTAGTCAACCTGGTCCCTACTGCCCACTAGTGGGCGTTCCAGCTGTCATGCATTTATTTGATGATAATATATTTTTATGTATTATGTTTTATTTGTAAAAATATCGTGTACTATATTCAATAGATGAATAAAAATTAATCATCGATGTATATTTGTAACTAAAAAAATATGAAATTTTAATAGCAAATAAAATTATATTATCTAAGAAAGTATCGTAAAGTATATACGTAGTATTCAAGTTATGTAAACTCGAAATTTTTGTATGTTATACGAAACAAATGTAATATGATTTTGGAATTGTATATTATTAAATAAAAATTTTCATTTCTTTGCAGTCATGTTAATTGTTAATTTATTTGTCATGTTTCTATATGGTGTATATTTGCTCTTAAACGTCAATCAGATTTAATACAAATAATTTTTTATTTTGATAATAAAATAATACCTAATAGAAACATTTTCACTAAACTGATTTTTAAAGGTAATTTTTATAAATTAAATGATCATATCTAAAAGTAATTTGTAATATTAAATGATAGTAAAAAGATTATTTAATACTACAATTTAAATTAGTCATATAGTATATTCAAGACTTAACACTGCTAATCTATACAATTTTTAATTTCGAGATTTTATGATCTCAGGATCAGATAATAGGTAAATGAAAGAAATCACGGGATTTTATTTATTTATTAAAAATAATCATAAAATATCATATAACGTATCTATTGCGTATTTTTTTTTCTTTTGACATATTTTAATACACTGAAGTAGGAAAGAAAAAATTCGGCAAATTTTTATTGTAAATCTAAAATAAAAACATTGAATTACTCTGGTTATAAAGGAAAAATTAAAACGTCAATAGCAAATAAATAGGAAGCTCTATATTTAAACTTCTGTGAAACTGGTCTCCCAATTTCGAATTTTCATATTTTTTCTTTCGCAATCATTTGTACATTTAATATTACTGTTTACACTGTCAGCGTTTAGACCCCAGAGCGAAAAAATAAGAACCTGTCCCTACTTTTGAATTTTAAAATTTTTTCTTTTGCTCGTTTAATATTTTCGTTTGTATTCCTGACGATTACCCTCAGAATCAAAACAAATTAATGTGAACTTTATCTGATTTCATTACTTATAAGTTTGTTCGTAATATGTTTATGTCAAAATATCATACTTATACACTAATGCCAGCTAGATATTACAAGAAAAACTCTATTTATAAATATTAATTTATATTTATTAAATTATACTATTTAACATAATTTAAAATGAAATTAAATAAATTTATATTAGATTTTTGTAATTCCGAATTACCAAACACATCTAATAATCTGTCAATTTCTTAACTTTTTTAAGTCCAAAAAGAGCAAAAAAAATTCTTCAGTTTTTAAAATAATTGAATTTTTAAACAAAGTATAATAAATACTGTTTTATTCAAGAAAAGTATGTACTAAAGGAACATAATCAGATATTATTCTTGATACCAATTTATTCCTTTTCCAGAGAGGCCAAAATTAGGATAGATTATAACTAGTTATATATAAAATTGAATATTTAAAATTTTCATTATTTGTTATAAGATTAATATTATTCTAATAATTTATATGAATATAAATTATAATTCATATTAGATGAATATACATAATAATGACAACCTAAATATATTTATTACTGTATTTTGACGACATTGGTAAACTTATAATGTCATCAATGATAAATAAATAAATGATATATATATATATGATTTATAATACATTATATTTAATATAAGTTATATATATAATATGACACGCAAATATTTTTTCATTATTTAATTTGGCCCACGTTTGAAAAAGATTTCTCACCTCTGGCTTAGAATAATTAGAATGTAGGTATGTCGTATCATTTTCATTAGTTATTTTCTATTCGATTTTTAATTATACTATTATCATTTATTTTATTAGTTAAATATTCGTGAATTTTACTATTTATTTTATCTTTTGGTACTCCAATAAAGTTTGGATATACAATATTAAAAACTGAGAATAAAAAATCTGATTAAAGAAGAGTTCAACAATAGCAAATAATTCTCTCCGTTTAACCCTGAAAGGTACTGCATCTTCGGTGTGATTTCACTGCAGATGTGAAATTATTTTTAGGAAAAGCACCTTGAAAGTGACTATTATTTCTGACAGAGAAACAAAACTCCATAAGTTTTCTTTCTCTGTAAACAAAACTTATCGTGTTTGTTTCTTTCGCATATGTGTAATGAAACCACACTGAAGGTATAGTTCATTTCAACATCAAGCAGAGAAAATTGTTTGATGTTTCTGAACGCATTTTCGTTCAGATTTTTCCTTTCTTTTCAGTTCTTGAGCATAGCTTTATAAAAACACACAAGATAAAATAAACATCCAAATTCGTTATTTTTTAACTAATAGAAATAACTAATAAAAATCAAAAATTAAACAGAAAATAATGAAAACTAAATGATATGTGTACATTTACCTCATATGCATCAAATTATTAGAATAATGATTAATTTTATAATAAATAATGAGAAATTTAACATAATTTAAAATGAAATTAAAAAAATTAGTTATAGTAACAATTTTAAGTTACGTTTCAGTTTTAATCCTAGCTGAGTTATGATCTAATCTAGTTTTGGTCTTTGTGGAAAAGAAATAAATGTATATTAAAAATAATATCTGAAAATGTAACTGTTATACTATATTGTATATACATGAATACAATTCTTTTTGAATAGCGCAATATTTACACTCATCTTAAAAATTCAAATTTTAAGAGAATTTTTTGTTTGTTCTTTTGGACTTTAATAAAAAATAAGTTTTGTAGTAATATATTAATTTTTGGCCCTGTAACATTTTCAAAATAATAAACCAAGTGGATAAATCTCATGATTTATCTGCATGATTACTACGAAAACAAAATTAAAAAATGTCAGATTATTGGGCATGCTTAGTAATTAAGAATTATGAAAATTTTAATATCATAATATATTAATAATATAATATAATATCATATCATAATATATAATAATATCAATTTATTTATTTTCATTTTAAATTATATTAAACAGTATAATTTAATAAATATAAATTAATATTTTATAATACATAAATTATTACCTCAGTATTTTTTAATGATATCTGATTAATATTAGGTATGATTTTTGACATAAACATATTACAAACAAACTTATAAATAATGAAATCAGATTAAGTTCATCTCATCAATTTGTTTTGATTTTGAAAATATATGGCAGGGATACAAGCGAAAATATTTAAAGGAGCAAAAGAAAAATTTAAAAATTCAAAAGGGACAGATGTAAATTGTCTCATCGATTTGTTTTGATTCCGGAGCATAAACAATAGGAATGAAAGCGAAAAATATTAAAGTTAACTAAGGAGGTGTAAATGATTGTAAACTAAAAATTAAAAAATTCAAGTGGTGGCTATTTCACACTGATGAACTTTGAAACAAAACTTAATTTTGATATGTTTTAGTTTTTTAGTTAAAGTTTCAGCATATCATACATAATAAGTATAAAAACGATGTATATATTTAAAATGCATTTTTGCTGGACCATTTGAATTTTAGCATGTTAGAATGCAGTTTTAAATTAGGATTCACATTTATAAGAAAACAATATCATTATTATTTTTAACTTCGAAAATATAGATAACGCGCTAATACAGTGGTTTCCAAACTTTCTTTATCTCTGTCCCCTTTTTACATAAAAAATTGGTACACCCCTCTTTCACATAACAGTCTAATTTTATAAATATTTTCTACTTGCAATTTAATATTACAAAACAATATACTATATTTTGTATAAATAAAGTTCTTATACATAATATATATATATATTATGGTATAATAATTTTTACTACAATTAAACAAAAATTACAAAAGAAAAAAAACGAAAATTAGAATACATGTTTAATACAGCATAATATTTAATACGATGGGTGGGCTTGTTTTTCGGCGCAAATTCTCTCAAATCGGAGTGTGATTGAAGATATCGCTACTCGCAATTCTTTTTCAATCACTGAACAAGATCGATATTTTGTCTTTAAAATAGCTACAACAGAAAGTTTCTGGTGACATGAATATATGTACTGTATTTATAACCTTTTTGCCGATTCATTTTTTCGATACCAATTTGAATTCGTTTTTGCTTGTTTGTCTCAAAAATGATGTTTTTGTTAATTCTTACGCCCCCCTAGTGAGGCGCGCTCCACAGTTTGGAAAACACTGCATTAATACAAATTTTTGCTTTTTTTATAACATAAATTCATTTTTTGTGTAGATAAGTCATCGTTAATTATAAAAATACGATAAATTAACGGATTTTGGTACCGAGAATCCCCATGTCCAATGAAACTTAGCGATCCCATATTTGTTATCAAATTTATGCAATCCTCCCATATTTATGCACTTTTACAATTATTTACATAAAAATTAATAAATGTAAGAAATAGTTTAACAATGAAAATATAAAAACATGAAAGACTATCAAATATTTTAATTTAAACAAAATTTATGCTTGTAATAAAATAATTAAGTAGGAGATTTTTTAATGTTATTTTGAATAATATGAAATGATATCAAAACCCTGAAATTATGAGACTAGAATTCGCTTATTGTCGAAATCGAGATTCTTGGATTGAAAGCACTAGCACTAGAATATTTTTTCCATTTGTTCAGTAGCGATAATGTACTTGTTTACAGTTAAATAAACTATTTAAATCAGTACCGCCGAAAGGGAGTGACATCCGAGACTTTTGTCACGGGCCCGGTATCGAAAAGGGCCCGACTGTCGAGCCTTGATGTGTCACATAATGTGTCCAATAGTTCGCAGGCAGCCGCCAGAGAGTGCATTGTCTACCACCCAAAGCAGTCGTGCCAAAACAAATTATTTTATATACAGTATAACATGGTATGTAATCTATCGAATTTTGAATTTATTGCACATTTTTTAAATAAATGTTTTATGTGGATATTTTTATTAAACCAAAGTGGTTCACTTTTTTAAGTGGGGCCCGGATCACAGACTTGTCACGGGCCTGGAAATTTCTTTCGGTGGCCCTGATTTAAACAATTTTTGATAATTTTATTAATTTTTTCTTATTATTAATATTTTGTTGATTTTTATTAATTTTCGATTAATAACTTTTCTTTTCATTAAAAAAAATCACGAATTGAATGTGACACTGTTGTGAACATAATGCCAATATTAGCGCTGATAATAATAATAATAAATTATTTAAAGTACTTTAATCGAATAATTATAATTAGTCGATTAAAGTTTCTGGGTATCTGATACTTATGATAAAGTATATGTATGCATTCATACTTTAAATATAGGGTGTTCCTAAAAAGTCTGGACAAAATTAAATCACAGATACAGCTCATCAAAAGAAAGCAAAAAGTCCATATAAACATGGTCCAGAAATGTTTCTGTTCCAAGAAAACACAGGATGTAAAAGCATAGGTCATACATTCACAAACTACAACAAAATCATCCAGCCTTTCACAAATTGTTCCAGTAGCTTGCACAACGTTATGATTAATGTTTAGTTCGTTTTGTTACATTTGATTTGATTGAAAATTGCATTTTACTACAGTCATCATTAGACTAATAGACTTATTAAATTATATGTTTTTACACCGTGTTATCTGGAAAAGGAAACTTTTTTGAACTCATGATTATATGGATTTTTCGCTTCGTTTTGATGAGTAACATCTGTGATTTAAATATGGCCAAAGCTTTTAGGAACACTCTATATATATATATATATATAAAACTAGTAATTTACGAATTTATGTATTGAAAAGAACAACTGATATAAATATTTCAAATCAAATATGAGAACTGAAAAGTAAAACAATAAAATAATTATAATGTATTTATTTATGAAATATGCTCTATAAAAGAAAATCATGTAGATGGATCATAAATTATCTCTGCTATTCACTACTTATTGCTTAATATTTCTAATGAATTATAATTTTCAGTTATTTACTAATGACATCAATCGTCATTATTATTGAAATACGAGTAGATAATTGTAACATTAACTAAAGTTAATAAAATATAATATTTTGATATTAAATGTCATTTTTACTAATGACATCAATCGTCATTATTATTGAAATAGATAATTGTAACATTAACTAAAGTTAATAAAATATAATATTTTGATATTAAATGTCAAAAAATTTCAAAAGGTATCAAAATACAATATTAGTTTTATGGTTTTACTTAAATAATTAATAAAAATTATAATAAATAGAAATGAAAAATTTTCAAAAAATTTGCTCTCGGAATAAGCAATATATAAAATTACGACGTGCAACATGAAATACTATAAATAAAATGAATAATATCTAATTAGATGAAAAATTTTTTGAAACAATAATTGTATACTATATTTGTGAATTGGATCCAATACAAACAGAAACTACGATAAAACAACTATAACATTATATGTAATTAGTCTATTTTTAATTTAATTTGTTGTTAGTTACTTAATTTAGTAATAAGAAAAATGAAAGAAAATTTAAATTTATAAAAGTGATATAAATTCATGGTAATATCAGAATTAAGATAACAATAATCTCTGCAAATTGGCATTTTCTCTTTCCTAGTTAGTCAAAATTCCCAATACTAATGATTCGATGTGTTAATTTTTGGGTATTTAAAATTGAGAGAGAAAAGTTTAATAAGGAATTGTTAAGAGTTTATATATTAGCAATATAAATATAGGTTAAAATAAATGTATTAAATGTAACTACAAAAATGCATAAATAGTATGCATTATGAAATTAAGATTAAACATGAATTTTAATATTTAATAAAATAAGTGAACATTGAATTTGATTTATTTAAACTTAAATTATACGAATTCCGTATTGCTTATTTTTTAATTTCTTTAAGGAAATAGTGAAAAGGAACCATAATTGTATACTATATTTGTAATGTTATACCATAATTCATTCTGAGAACTAACATCAACAAACATGTTAGTTTTCAGGATGAATTATGGTATAACATTTGAGGTGACTGCAATCTTCCTTTTCACTATTTCCTTAAAGAAATTAAAAAATAAGCAGTACGGAATTCGTATAATTTAAGTTTAAATAAATCAAATTCAATGTTCACTTATTTTATTAAATATTAAAATTCATGTTTAATCTTAATTTCATAATGCATACTATTTATGTGCATTTTTCTAGTTATGTTTAATATATTTACTTTAACCTATATTTATATTGCTTATATATAAACTCTTAACAATTCCTTATTAAACTTTCCTCTCTCAATATTAAATACCCAAATATTTTTGTTGATTTTTTAAATAAGAAAATCAACAAAATATATTTCTAAACTTTATTTATTTTGATTATTTCATATTAAAATTTTTTGTTTAATTAAACATACTTGAAATTTCTTGCAATTTTCTTTCTTGAAGGTTCTGTTTCACGAACAATTTGAAGATCTGTGCGCCTATAATTTATATAATAATTATAATTTAATATTATATAAATAATGATATATTATAATGGAAATATATAATCTAAAGCATTGATTTTATTATAAATTTAAATAAAATTTATAAATACAATTGATGATATTTTAATTGTCAAATAGAAATTATTTGAATTTTTAGATTAATGTTTCAAATATTCGTAAATTTATTAAAAAAATTATTCTTAAAAATTTTATAATTTGAGTAAATGAATTAATAATTAAGAATAAAAATTCATAATCTAAGTACCAATTTAATTAAATATTAATGTTTAAATCATAGAAACTATGAAGATAATAACTCATTTTTTGTATTTTACTTACTTGATAAAGGAATCAATAAAAAGAGCTAAGTTGTATGGATTTACTGATTTATTAAAAAAATATTTAAACAGTTTCATTAAATCATGATTCCTCTCTTCTGTTAGCTAAAAATTTTAAGAGATAATTTTAAAAGAACAAATTTCATAAAAAGTAATTTTTTATTCAATATAAAGTCTTAAGTTTTAATAAGTTTAAATTTTAGATGTAATATAGAATATAAAACTTACTTTTCCGAAATGATACCACATAAGATATTCTTGTGTTGATGTTGTCATTCCAGAATTTCGCAAGTTCATAGCATTTAATTTTTGATATCCCCACTCAGTCCAGCTAGCTGCAGTTGAAGTGCAATTTATAAGAAACAATCCATCGACACAATCTGGTCGTTGAAGCTAAAATACAATAAAGTATTGTGAACTTCTTATAGTTATCTGTTCTTTGCAATTACTGTAATGAAAATCCATTTAATATAGCATTTAATTATTCATATTTTAAAATTTCGTGTATAAATGTTATTAGAATATATTAAAGATGCTTTGATCTGAAGTTTATTATCAGCACCAAAATAAAAGTATTTGTTTGCATTATTAAATATTTTAGCATTTAAAAACTTTTAATATTTAATATATTAAATATTAGTAAAAAAGATTTAATGATACTTACTGCAAACCTTGCTAATATATTAGCTCCAGCACCAACTCCAAAACCGATGAAATGTTTCAATCTAATATGAACAAATATTTATTTGATTATTGAAAAATCGATTTAAATTATTACTTTATGGTCAAAAATATATTTACCCATAATATTCCATTACAACTGTTAACATCTCAGCTAACTGATCCATTGTTGGATATATATAACTAAAATTATTTTATAGATTAAATAATAACTTTGTATCAATAGTGAATATAAATACAATTTAAAAATACGTGAAAAATACTTAAAATATTTAATTTTCAAATACAAACCTTACCCAGTTGGAAGTGTAATTGCATCTTCTTCTTGACCGGGAGCGTTAATATGATATATACAAAATGATTGAATGAGAATAGGTGTGTCTGCATAATTTAGGAATGCTTGGAAATTGGTAACATCTATTCATTAAAGTAAATCGATATATTAAATATGTTAATAGTGATAATATTAATCAAAAATTAATATTGTTTGGATATTTGAAACTCACGATTCAATCCAATGTCATGATATGTGAAAATTGCAGGTTTATTTCTATCTCCTTGCACTACTACAAACATTGTTCCCAAGTCAGTTGTTATTTTATCTTCCTAAAATAAAACAGATTTACTTTTTAAAATATTTTAAAATTACGCTAAATTAAGAATCTTTTCTATTTTAATTTTATTATTAATGAATATGGGAATATTTACAACTTATAAAGGATTTTTGTTAATCATAACCGTTTAAGATGGATTAAAAAAGATAGTCATATATTAAAGCATAACAAATTTCATTATTTTTGAAACTTTTTCTAAAGTTGTGATTCTGATAAAATTCGCAGTATGAGGTATTTTTTTTTAATTTTCATAACGCTGAATGATGCTTTGCTCATTTAATTTTTAATGAAGTCTTTTTTATAAGATGATTATAAAATTAATTTATTTGATAATTAATTTTAAAAATAAGCAATTATTTTAGAAAATTTTAGGAAAAAAATTAATTTAAAGCATTTTTTTAATAAATGTGTAAGAAAATTAAAATTTTTTGCGAATTCAAAAAATAATGAGTATTGATAACTACAATGCATAATTATAAAAAAAAGATTTAAGTTTGGAACTAAACTTGGAAAAACTTCAAGTGCGAAATTTGATTTATGATATCAACTCTAGTCCATTACGGCACAATTTTTTCGTCCACATAATCATAAAAAGATTTTATGTTTTACTATTTTGAGAGAAAAAAAAACATAAAATTAATCGCTGAGAATTAATCCGACATTGAATAACCTCAAAAATAAATTTTATATTGCGACATTGTTGCATTTCCGTTAACTAAATTTTATAATTAAATACTCTAAATAAATTTTTATAAGAAATTTATTTATAATATTTAACAAACATCTGATAGACGTTAAAACTTTGTTTCATACGAGAATTATGACAATTGCATCATATTCATCTCATTTTAATATTCAGCACGTTATTACTAATAAAAATAAAATAAAATATATATTTTCTGGTTTATAGCTCCTTGATAATCAGATATTCTTCCTTATAAATACACATATATATTTTCCTTCTCTTATAGAAAATAATAATAAAAGTTACAGTATTATAAATAAATATTAAGATATCATATGCATTATGCATTAATTTCAAAACTTCTAGAAAAAGGCACTAACTACTATTCGATAAAATCAGTCTGGATGAGCTTCTCACACAGAAAAATTCGAATTGATTGATCCATCATTAAATTTATTTCCAGATACCACCTAACAATATTTGACGGCACCGATCGAGTTTCAAAATGAATGTAATTGTCATCAAGTGAAAATAAATTAAATATAAGATACGTATGTTTTCTTTCTTCAGTTCGGTAAAATGTTCAATTTCAATTTTAGAAATTTTGAATTTAAATTCAATCTATATCTCTATCTCAATAATCAAATAAAAATATTTCTTATAAGTTGAATTAAAATTTATTCGAATAAATTTTATTTAATTTAGTTATAAAATAAAATTAGGGCAGAATTACATGGCATACAATTATAGATATGTCTACCGAATTTAGAAATATTTACCTATTATTGCATTTTATGAAATTATCATAGTAATAAAAAAAAATTTCAAAACATAATATGAAATAATATAAAGAATTCAAAAATAAATCATAATGTAATACGATTTTGAATCAAAAATGCACTTACTTGAGTATACGCATCACACTTTGACATTCTTCTAATTAAAGGAAATTGTGACTCAATACTTTTTAATTCTAAATCGTCCATTTTCTTCCTGAAAAATTATTAATTTTAATTTTTACCAATAACTAAAAAAAATCAAAGATAAAATTAATAAAAAGTAAGATTCATTCATTCCTTGGAGGTAGAGGCCTCATGGGTCTTTGATAAAGTGACCAGACGTCCCAAATTATCCGGGACTGTCCCGAATTTGAATTGTTTGTCCCGCAATGAAAACTGTCCCAGAAAGTGTCCCGGATTGTATATGTAACCTTTCTAACATTTTCGGAATGGTACAAAGTTGCTGTTTCTTCTACTTCGTATTAGATGACACTATTGTTATTAACTGGCAACAAATGTTTTTACTTGTATGTGTCAAATATTGAAGATAATAAAAATACTATTAGGGAAGTTGTTACAAAAATAATCGATTTAAAATTCAAATTAAAAGAACCAATGGATATGCAGTATCTATCATTCGCTATACGTCACTGATGCAAGGTGAATAGAAATATCTAATCAATTTGATAGAAACAATATAGCATTCAGGAATATTAAGAAAATAATTGAATTTGCATATGCTGGCCAGCATCAATGGTGCAACGGAAAGTTGTTTTCAGTGGTGAATAAGTTTTAGATCTCAGAAAAAAAGCATCTGAGCGCAGAAACGTTGAAAGTAATATTACAAGTGCAATTTTTCCAATTCCTGTGAAGAATTTTATAAGAATATTTCAGGTAATGAAGATTTATTAAAAATTTCATTCTGCAAAAGAATACATATAAGTAATGTAATTATTAGTTTAATATTATTTGTTAAATTGATGGTTGTATCTATAAATTCATTTTTGATATTTTTTGTATTGTGTGTGTTATTTTCTGTGTATTTAATTTTTTGTTATGAAAAGAAGAATGTTTTTAATTATTTTTATTAATTTATCAGATGTATGTGTTTATTGTAATGTTTATATTAATAAATAAAAAAAAGATAGATCCAAGACATTTTAATGATTCGCAACTAAATAAACTAAAAAAATGTTGTCTCTCACCAATGTGTTAAGCGTTTTTATTTTTATTTGGACATGTCCCGCATTCCAACATAAAATATCTGGTTACTTTAGTCTTTGACCATCTTCGCAACTGTCAGTGGCGGAATTACAATGCGCCAGACCCCTCAACGCGGGATGGCCCAGAATTATAGGGGGCCCAAATCCTATTTGTCTGTACTTTCTTTACTCTTTTTTAAAATTAACAACATAATACAATAAAAATTATATACACCATGAAAACAATGAAATATTCATTGAATCAGAGCAGTGCGGCAGTAGGAGTAGTAGCCAAAAATATGGAAATAAAAGATGCGATTAAAGATTTTGCAAATTTAAAATCCAGGAGAAAGAATTTTAAATTTTAACCCTTTATAGCATCATGTGCCAGTTCTGTTACAAACCATTTTGTTGTTAACAAAAACAAGAAAGAATAACTACAACTATTAAGCGCCGAAGCCTGGAACCAGAAATCCAGACAAAAAAACATAAAGGCCCAGCTCAATATGCTCCTCCAATGGCAATAAGACAAGATCAAGTTGGGAATTGGCCAATCCGGGTTGAGAAGAGGATCCGTTGCAAATATCCAGGATGTAATAATGTGTCATAAACACTGTGCGAAAAATGTGGCGTAGCTTTGTGCTACAATAAACAAAACAATATAAAAGTGGCAGTTCGTTTACTCTGAGGTTAACAGAGTATTTGTAGGACAAATTCCATCATCAACTTACATAAATGTTAAGTTGATAAAAGTACTTTCAGCTACTAAAATACCATTATGTTTATTATCAAAGCTACTAGAGAAACTTTTGGGCCCGTGACAAGTCTATGGTCCAGGCCCTACTTAAAAAAGGGCATCACTTTGGTTTAATAAAAAAGTAATATAAAACATTAAATATTTATTTGAAAAAAGTGTACAATAAATTCAAAATTCAATACATTACACGTTATGTTATAAATAAAATAGTTTATTTTGGCATGACTGCTTTGGGTGCTTGTTTGAGTAGTGCGCTCTAGCGGAGGGATGCAAACTATCACACAAGTTATATTGTGAGGAAGTTAACTTGGACCTGTCCTATTTTTATTTTATTATGCACTCTATTATTTATCGTTATTTTCCTATATGCTAACGTATTGTGTTGTTTGATAACCAGAGGTGTTGTATTGACGTAAAATTGGAGAAGGTGACATTTGAGTTTCTTGTAAAGATCGACGATTGTTTGAAGTTTGTATCGGAAGTGTGGAAATCTCTAAAAATTTCCAGAACCAGATGTAGAAGGGCATGTAATATGATTTGCATGTAAAAATATTTTTGTCATTTTTGGGTGAATTATTCATCCAATTTTGATGAAGTTTTTTAAAGTGTTCAGAATTTGGCGGTTTTGTAAGGTGCTGAAGTTGGATCTATCTGAAAGTACTTTGCCTATTAAAGTGTTTGAAGTTACGTTCTTGTTAGATTGTTTTTGAAAATCTCAAACAAGTTGTTCAAATTACAAACTTGTTCAGCATTCAATTTTGAACACTAAAAAACTTCATCAAAATCAAATGAATAGTTCATTCAAACATGAAACAAAAATATTTTTACATGCAAAGAGTTGATACTTATTTCTGACATGTAAATAACAAACAATACCAAAACAATACTCCAAATTCAAAAATTGAAAACACAGATTCCTAATCAACAAGCAAAAACTAATCAAGTACGTGCTCAAAATATCTTCGCCAGCACTCAAGTACAGTCAAGCATGTTAGATGGAGTTTCTCATAACCTTTAGAGTATCAATACAAAATCTCTGCACAAGCAGTAATGATGTACTTTTGAAGATCCTCTACTGTTAAAAATTATACCTACTTATAAAAAAACCATATGCCTTACAAAACCATAGAACATATGATGATCTGTGGTTTTGTAAGGTGCTGAAGTTGGATCTATCTGAAAGTACTTTGCCTATTAAAGTGTTGATTTTCTAAAATACTGCTATTGTGTGCTTTGATGATAAAATATCCTCTACTGTTATTATGCCAAAATGAAAGTTGTTGTGATCTCATTAGTTGCTGTTTGTGGGCGATCTGATCTTAAGATGTTTCAAGAAATTGAAGTATGATAGCTCTAAGTATTCGTGCTGAGGGAAGTCTTTCTTGGTAAAGTCAAGCTGCAACAGCAACATTTACATTAGCGGCACCATAACAATCATTTCATTAAGTGTGTATTCAGCCATTTTACTGTACATGTATACTAAATTGTGCATGTCTGAATGTAGCTTTTTTTATGCCAATTGAACAGGAAGATGATGCAGTTAGGGAAATCTCTAAAAATTTCCAGAACCAGATGTAGAAGGGCATGTGATATGATTTGCATGTAAAAATATTTTTGTGTCATTTTTGGGTGAATTATTCATCCAATTTTGATGAAGTTTTTTAAAGTGTTCAGAATTGAATGCTGAACAAGTTTGTAATTTGAAATTTCTCACTATCTGTTATGGTTTAGGAGAAAGGATTTGCAAATGTCCTCATTGCATAATCAGCTCATTTGAATGTCACTATCAGATAGCATATCCATGACTTCCTATTTATTGGCATTAACAGATTTTTCAAATTTATGATAGTTATCCCTGCTGCTAGGGATAACTATCAGTAGATGTCTGTACTCTCCAAATAAGATGACTAGGTTATTTGGAGGGTAAGACTTTTCTTCCACCCTGTGTATATATATATGATGCATACCAGTACTGTATACATGACAAGTTTAAAGTACCTATGCAGCAGACAATAGACAGTTAGTGATCTACAAGATAGCCTGGAGAAATCTGTCAGATATGATTCAATTTTAGTAAGGCTATCTAGAAAAATGATAAAGCAGATATACCAGTAGATGTGATTTTTAGATATCAAACAATGATGTTCTCATTTAGGATTAGGTATGACAATGACCACATTAGCTCTGAGATGAAATTGGGTGTTTACGTAATACAGGCAGAAAATAAGTCTATCAGCCAAAGGAAAGAATATATTAGTAAGATCTTCAGGTTGTTAGGAAAAGAATGATCAAGCATAAGAGAGTCATAGCAGTAGGGAGTCTCAATACTACTGTACACTATCTAAAAGGTTTTATCATATAAAGTGGAATGAGATGAAAGTTGTAAAGCAGGTCTCTAAATCTAGAAAGGCATATACTGTAGAAGCTTTATATATACAAAAAAAGAAGGGCATGGACAAATATGAATGAAAACACCCCTGAGACTGACCCAGTTTCATGGTCATGGTGCATAAAAAATGTCGTGATGCATTGTTAATTCTATCAGTTTTTATTAAATACTAATTACACCTCTACTTTTAATAGGTATTTTCTATTACTTTTACTTTCAGTGTTTGCTTCCAATGAACAGTTTGATTTTTTTTATTATATTATAGAACCAAAAAGTTATCAAAATTGTTTTTTTGATAGTTAAAAAAGATTGATATACTAGTATTAGTACTCCTGTCTTTCTTTAAAATTTAACTATATTTTACTTACAGCTCTATTACAGGGCATGGATGTTACCTGTAATAGAGCTGTAAGTAAAATATAGTTAAGATTGATATATTAAAAATTCTTAAAAATTTCATTTATTGTATACTTGTACAAAACTATCAGATTAAGTTTAAAAATGTATTTAAATTTTTTATTTTTTATTTATTCTTTCCAGAGTTATCCAATTTTTTATATTGTAAAAAACTTGTTCTACTATTTATTTTTGTTTGTTTTTAACTTACAAAATAAATTATTCTCATTTTATTTAGTATATCATAAACAAATATTTATAATATCATATAAATATTTTATATCATGTATGTATATATTCATATTGTATGACTAATTCCTTTTTGTAGAAAATTTTATATTTTTATTCAATAAAATTTTTAGTGGAGAAAAGTGGGGGGAAATCAAAACATCTTGATAGTAGTTTCAAAATATGTTTGTTTTTATTATAATAAAGACATCATATCTAGATAATTTGCTGGAAAAATTGATTTCCTTTGGTAGAAAAATATTATAACTAAATTTTTTTGAGTTTTTATGATGAAGAAGAATGAAAAATATGTTAAAATCCTCCTCAATAAAGTTATGCAATAATAGATTTTTTTTTTTAATTTATAAAAGAGAAATTTTAAAATACATTTTATGCATTTTTTTATTTTCTTTTTTTTAAAGATTGTTGTAGTATTTTGGTAGAAAAATTATAACAATGATTTTATTTTTTATAATACTGCAATATTTTCTAATAGAAGGATTTTAACATTTTTTCATTTTTCTCTATCAGAGGGATTCAATCAATTTTTCCAAGCAAGTGGCCCATAAGGATCATATTGTACATTTCTTCATGTTGTAAATAAGAAAAAATGTATTAATTGAAAAGTAAGTATATATTTAATAATAATTAATTTATCATCAAATTATTATCATTAATATGAAATGCTAAATTTGAATAATAAATTACCATATATGGTCAGAAATATTTTTTTAAATCAATTAACTGTTTATATTGATTACTCTAAGAAAATATATAGGAAATTCTTGACCTTTTTAAATGATATTTGCATTTTATATTATGTTTAGTTTCAGTTTACTGCATTGTTATAAAAACATCTAATTTTGGAAAAGAGTGTTGTAGAATCTTTAAACATTTATTTATTGATTTAAGATCTGGAAAGTCTTATTACCATTCCTTACCAATCACTCCACTTACTGTGAGTAGGCCAAAGCCTATATAGTTTGTCTGCAGGTCCTATAGTTAAATCATTAGATATATACAGTAAGACCCCGCTTAATGCTGCTCTGTTTTACGCTGTTTCACTATAACTAAGTTTCTTTCAAATTCTATATTTTTTATTGATACACTTTGGCACAGTTTTTCAAACCGTTATACTCACATAAATTCAAAATCACATGAATTTGTTGCTTTTGATACTTTTCTGCTGTCTTGCAGTGCATTTGATATCAGTTCAGTACAGTATATACAAAAGTCTGCTGCTGTCACAGTTCATATTTAGGATTGGTCATCAACATTATTTTAAAGTAATAAAAATAACAATTATCCCATTTTAGTTTTAACCACAATACTTCCACTTTGAACTATAGTTCCTTGAAGTTAGAATGTTTTTCTTTCATTGATATTTTTGTCAAAACAATTTTAATCACTATTACGAAAATTATGGCTCAGTTTATACAAAATGATCCAAATTTTGATAGAAGTTCAAAGGCAAAACGAAGTGTCATGGATGCGATGTCTTCTATTGACAATTGTTTGCTGACCGAAAGAGGAAAAGGCAAAAAACATTGGATGACTTCTTAACGAAAAAACAAAACTGTAGTTCCTCGAAGTTAGAATGTTTTTTCCATCGATATTTTTGTCAAAACAAGTTTAGCCACTATTACGAAAATTATGGATCAGTTTATACAAAATGATCCAAATTTTGATGGAAATTCAGAATTGTCATGGATGCGATGTCTTGCTATTGACAATTGCTTGCTGAACAAAAAAGGAAAAGGCAAACAACGAATATTAGTGATAAAATTGTCTATAATTAATATAATACAACAATAATAATACATGCTACAAAATAAAATAAACAAAAATGCTATATATATTTTTTATTCGCTGTCCTGTTTCACCTATTCCCATTATTTGTGTTAAGATGAGCTCGTTTAATGCTGTTTCATTTAGTACTTGGTTTCTTTGGAACATATCCCCCCCCGTGTTAAATGGGGTTTTACTGTATAACCAGTGATCTTAACTAGATGCATATGGTATTTGCGCGCACATAATCATTATCACTATTAAAAGAAATAATAATTAGAATATAATTAATAATTTTAACATTTCAAAAAACAAATATCTGTAACTATATTATAAATATGTTTAAATATTTAAGTTATAAATATGAATAATAATAAATTTAACAAATTCTATATTAATTTATATAATTTTATTTATCAAATGTTTATTGAAATAATGAAAAAATAAATTTTCTCATTTTTCTTTCTAGTGTGTTTTGTATCTTTGGGCATTAAAAATTACTTTTCCTACAACTTTGTTTTTATTAAGAGGAAATCATGAATGTAGGCATTTAACAGAATATTTTACTTTTAAAACAGAATGTAAGTATTTTTTGTATAATGTAAAAAATTAAATAGTAATAGTTAACTTTGAAGTTAACAAAATATGATAGTTTAATAGAATAATTTTACCAATATTAGACTTATTAATTATAATAATTCAGTTTTTATTTAAAAACACTTTGTCTTTCTCTGCTTTTATAACAATATATATTAATTGTACTGGTACTGCAGTAAAAATAAAAATGAGATATTTGTGATGATAAAATAACTATAAACATTGTATTATGCAGTTTAATAGTCAAGAGTCTGCATTTTCTTTTAATAATAAATTTTATAGTAACAAAAATAGTCTTAATATCTTTAGTTTATACAAGCTAGATTATAATGTAGACTTTCCTGATTATCTTGACAATACACAAGTTGTTGAATTGCTTTTATTCTGTTTATAAATATTATTTTGTTATATTAATGAGGGTTTAGCATAAGCCAAAAATGTTATACAAATTTTGTTTTTAAGTTACAGCAGGATAAAACATTTAATTTGTAAAATAAAAGTGATAGTTTTTTAAACAACTATTTTAACTAACTGCTACTAATAATAATTGAGAATAACAGCACTAAACAGCAATTGAAAATAATAACTAAAAATTTTAATGAAATATTTTCAGTTGCTATACAACCATCCCCCTGTTCTTAATGCTGAAGATGGTTGTATAGTAACCGAAAATATTTCATTAAAATTTTTAGTTAATATTTTCAACTGCTGTTTAGTGCTGTTATTCTCAAATGTGATAGTTTTTTATTGATTCATATATTTTAAAGTCAAATCAAGCAATAAAAAACACATTTAATTATGATCTAAGTTAGTCTTGGTTATAAAGACATTCAGAAATACAGTAATATCATATATATTGTGGTTCCTCCAATGATGATGATATCAAATTCTAGGTGTTTATTTGATTCCATTATTAGAATCAGGACTAGAAGAAATCATTATGATTTGATATCTTCTTTTTATTGAAATGTTATAGTTATTTTTTCTTGCTATCTTGAAGGGATTGTTTTTTAAAATTGTATCTTATTCTCTTCTAATATTATTCAACTCTCAGTATATCAGATAGCTTAGTTTGGATAGAACAAGAATAATTTTTGCTAGTGCAAAAAAAGCTCTTGTTCTATCCAAACTAGTGTTAATATTCTGAACATGAATTACCATTGCTGATACTTCTATAACAGATAATACAGAATTGGAGTTTTTAGAGGGAAGATCAATGGAGTCAATATTTTTATTTATTCTTAATTCAATAATTTTTGAAATAAATTTGATTTTTTTATTCATAGTTAATTTTCAAATTTTATATAAATTAATTTTTAAATATTACATTTATAGTATTTTTATTAATTCTCCTTTGAGACCATATCTTTACATAGCAAGTGAGGTACTAGAGTGCAGAACTCCTGTGATCTTTCTAGACTAATTAGTAATTCACCTTTTTATAATGGCTGGAAGTTAGAAGCTTAATGAAGTGAAACCCAGGGTTATCTAGGACTGTTACTAGAGTGCACAACTCCTGTGATCTTTCTAGACTAATTAGTAATTCACTTTTTTATAATGGCTGGAAGTTAGAAGCTTAATGAAGTGAAACCCAGGGTTATCTAGGACTCTCAAGGAGGTTGCTTCTCCCTCAAATTGTGCCATCATTGGATAATCACTAACATGGTGAAATCCTAATCTTGATTTTCAATGCCCAAAGAGAAGAGAATCAGACAGTCAAACTTTGATTTACAGCTGGACTGGATAGAGGACAATGAGAATAAAAGTATAAATGGAGATTGGTTGTATTGAATGCTAATGGACAAGTGAAAGGGAATGAACAAGAGTTTATGAATGAGATGTGCAAATATAGACTGGATATATTGTATGAGAGTGAAACATATTGAAAGAGGATATGCATTTGAGTGTGTAAAGAATAACATTGAGGGAATATGATCTAAGATAAAAGATAATGAACAGGTGAGAAGTAATGTGGAATGTGCTGATGAATGGGAAAACAAAAAAATTCATGTTAGAATACAAATAGTGAAAACTGACTTGACGACCACCTATATAAGAAGACATCTGACATGACGACCACAATTTTATGAGAATCAAATTTTTTCACTTAGAAATAATGATATTTGACCCTCCATAAGACGACACCTCCCTAACGCGATCATGACCATCATTTTTATAGACCAAACATAAAGTGCAACTGTCTATGACGACTATAATTTTTTAACATCACTACTAATTGATTATCTTTATTACTTACATTAGTACCGTTTTCTTTTACACTTAAATTTTATTTAAGCCAAAATTGAATCCGCGAAGCAATTTGAAATTGCTTCACGGATTCAATTTTGGCTTAAATAAAATTTGAAATGCAATTGAAAAAATTGAAAATTGCACTGTGCGAATTTTTCCCCATCATTTATACCACAAGAATGGTGTAGCATGCTGGAATAACGAAATTATGGTGTCATTTCTACTTTAATGCGATGTCTTTTTAATATGCATATTCCTTAGATTTGTATCTATGATATGATAATTAAATTTTGATTTAAAAACGTTAAAAATCAAAACTTGAAAGCCTATTTCAAAGTGATATAGGAAAAACAGGGAAAGTGAAAACAGTCAGCCACCAGATCTGTATGTTTGTGTTCTATACAAGCGTATTAATCAAATGTAATCTCTTACATGTGTGTGTGATACTATTACTGCACTTTGAATGTTGAAATATCGCTAAACCATGGGCTAAATGGAAAGTTAATGTCTTGAATTTAGAACAGTAAATAAAAATTTTCTGAACAACCATTAGCAGAAAAATTTAACGTGGGGAAAACACATATCCACAAAATATTGTCTCAAAAAGAAATTCTGACTAAATAGAGGAACAACAGAAATCGCAAATTTAAGTGAAGGCACTCTACAAGAAACATGTTGAAGAATTAAACTGGCATCAAGAATAGAAAATACAGGTAGGCCTCGATTAGTGCGAATAATTGGTTCCACGAATTTCTCGCGCTAATCGAAGTATTAACTCTATGGAAAATATGGTAATTGGTTCTTGCTTTGTGAGATTCCGGCCATTAGCTAACTT
>AYEL01069592.1:0-14077 GCA_000484575.1 Olivierus martensii
TTTTTGAACAGGTTGACGTCAGAACATAAAAATCGGAATATAACAAATTTTTTAGAAAATATATAAATACGGTTATTTTTAATGACAAATAAACATTTAGATGTGCTATAAACTTTTCTTAATAGCATATTTCCATGCTGGGCTTAAATCTTCCGCTTGTCTAATATTGATGGTATTAGTGGTTTCATTGGCTTTCATAATTTCAAGTTTTTCCCTCATTTGTAAATCTCTGCGATCATGTACGCTTTTAATTACCTTCGCATCCTGCCATATAATGTCAACGTGCTTTTCGTAGGCTCTTTGGGCCAAGGCAGTAACAAAGTTGCCTTTAGAAATATTGCTTTTGTGTTCTATAAGCCTCTCTCTAAAGTTTCTAGATGTAGCACCTACATAAACTTCAGTGCGGTTATCATCAATATTTCGCAAAGGTATTTTATAAACACCAGATTTATACTCCTCGGTCCTTTTATCCTTGTCGTTGCGCAACAAATTAAAAATGGTGGGCGATCTCTTAAAGGTATGGGACCTATCTGTGGATTTAAGGGTTTTTTTCACTGTGTAATTAGCATGGAGCTTGTAAGGCAAGGCGATCCTGGGAGGCATATCTACATTCGGATTGTTTGATGCTGCAGACCCTTGTTGGGTGGGAGGGGAGGTTTTATTAAAAAATTTGGCTCTCTCTTTTGTGAAATACTTTGCATAAGTTTCATGTTGTATCCGTGTTTTATACCACAAGCATAAATTCTCTCAAGCTCTTGTTTAAGAAGTAAGTCATTGCTGCAATGTGTAAAACTCCTCCTAAAATAATATGCGAAAGCAGATTTTTTGTAGGCCCATGGGTCTACTAAATTTTTTGTTACTTTGGAAGTATATTTGAGAGGGAGGGCTGCATTGATTGTGAGATTATGAGAACAACTGTGGGATTGAAAATTGTGGATACACATGAAAAATATGCTAGAAATGAGAATCTGCCAAAGAATGCTAGCATAGCTCTATATCAGTGAGTGCTGGCACCAACACATGTATAGAAGTGAGACCTGAGTATGGTGTGAAATGCATAGAAAGCATTTCAGTGCAGTAGAGATAAGATAATTGAGAGATGTTACTGGAATCATGTAATATGATTATGTGAGATTTTATTCCCTTTCTCATAATTTTTCTCATGGACTCATTTCTATAGTATCAACTTTTATGCAGGTGTCTTTGGTAAACAATTGCCAAGGATATTACAAGACAATAAAATGAACTATTCCCTAATGACTGATCAATCACTAAATGCTATTATGATCTAGTTACTATATTCCTAAGCTGAACTGTTCACTTTTTTGTTCAATTAATATGCATAATTTTATGTTATAATGCTAGATAAAATTTGTAATTACTTGTATACTAAATGTTTTAATTCTAAATGTCAAATCAAATTATTGAATACATATAATTTAAGCAAATGTATGAATCACTAAAGAGTATTCATGTAATGATAGAATTCATTAATCTGCAAAGTCGCAAATTCTAATGAATACCAATAATAATAATTATAAACTAAACCTAACGATTCTAATGACTCTGCAAATCTTCCAAAGTATATAAATTCATTTCTTACCCATATTATTATATCATTCATATACAGTAGAACCTGTATAAGACGACCACCTCCCATTCCAATCAAAATTGGTCGTATAAATTCATTTCTTACCCATATTATTATATTCATATACAGTAGAACCTGTATAAGACGACCACCTCCCATTCCAATCAAAATTGGTCATTTATACAGGTGGTCAACTTATATAGGTTAATTGTAATATAGCATGTTTAAATTAAATAAAATGATTACACTTTAATAAAATTGAAACATACGTTTTTGTTACAATTTATAAACACAGTTTATCATTTATTCAAAAACACAACATATTTAATTAGTATGGAAAAAATATCAATAATGCTTTGTCGCATTCCACTTTTATTTTTTATAATTTCTACGGCAATGTTCAATGTCATTTAATTGAGGCAACAATTTTTCATTACAGATAGGCCTCGATTATCGCGACTTCAAATTCAAAACAATATAAATCAAAACTTGATGTTTAACCAGCAAAAAAAACAAACAACTGGAAACTTATAACTAGAAGTATCAATTAAATGTTAGATCGAAAACAACAAATGATGTTAGAAACTTATAATCAAAACAATATAAATCAAAACTTGTTTAACCAGCAAAAAAAACAAACAACTGGAAACATAACTAGAAGTATCAATTAAATGTTAGATCGAAAACAACAAATGATGTTAGAAACTTATACTAATAAATTGAATAAATTCTTAAAACAAGTTAAGTAACAAAAATATAAATTTATTAGACTCAAAACACTTACAAAAGTGTTATTAACCTTTATTTAAACTTTAATAAAGCACAATGAAATAAAACCACAAAACTTAAATAATAAAGCAGATTCAAATAATCAAGAAAACTTATTTATTTATTTCAAAATTCAAATATCTAAAAATCAAGTTATTCACAATAACTATATCCTTAAATATTAGTTAATTCTACTACCTCCACCCCAATACAAACTTCAAGCAATTGTAGACTTTTACAAGAAACTCAATTGTCACTTAGCCAACTTCACGTTGATACAACACCTCACTGTGTCGTTGGCTACGTAATCTTTTATACAGAGTGACTTACAGTCCTATGTTGCTTCATTTACATAAATTTAAACTTGTTGCACAAATTTATTAGTTTACAGAGTAATCAATTCATGTCATCCTCTTTACAATTTAATTATAAACCGAACAAAACATCGATAAAAGATCATTCTTATTTTCTCATATTGGATCAATGGTAAAATTATGTAGATGAGATGATATCATAAACCGAGAAAGCTCCCTTGGAAGATGGATGTTCATTCCATAAACATGTGATTGCTAAATACTACGATGGAGAACATGGAAATAAGTTAACTCTTAAACAAAAATATAATATGTTAAATAATATTGAATATAACGATAAATAATAAAAAGAGCATAATAAAATAATAGACAGGATAAGTCAAAGTTAACCTCTTTACAAATCTAAATCTATATTATAATCAGAATTTATTGAATTATGCTCCTAAAAATATATGTTAATACCTAAATTCAAAGTAAAACTAATGAAACAGATAAATTTTTTAGATTTAATTTTTGAATGGCTTTTTTGCTTGAAGAAGAAATTCAATTATTTTAAATTATTGAAAACTCCATAAACAATGCCTTGAAGAGGAAATAAGTCTCATATAATCAACAGGAGGGGAAGACCAACACAGATTAGATCTTTTGACAAACAGAACCATAAACATAGAAATTCACAATTGCAGCCATCAATCCCAATAAAAAGAAAACATCAGTTTGAGTAAATGAGTCCAAGAACCAATTCAAACCTCTTCCTCAACCTTGGGGGATTAGTGGAGACATCAAAGAAAGATGGATGAATGCTTCCAAAAAATTAAAGACAGCTCAAGCAGCTTGTGTGTGTTTGTAATTCTGTTTAAATGTATTCACTGGTGTTCTCCTGTTTTTTAGCAATATTTAAACTCTTATAAAGATAAATTTTTGTAAATAAGTGATCCAGAATAAAAAACAAAAAAAGAAATAATCTTCTCTCACAAAGGTATTGTTTACAAATGTACAGGAACTTTTTAAGGTTAGGGCAGGATATTTCCATTATAATTAGAAGTATTTCATTGGTTTTTTCAATTGAAGTTTTAGGTTAGTATTGATATTTTGTAATGCCTATATCTATGTAACTGTATAATAAATTGTATAAGTTATGATCTTATATTTTAATCTAGTAATTTAATAAATGTTTTTATATATTTTTATTGTTAAAATAGTTGTCTTTACATCTGCATATTTTTAACAGTACCTGGACTTTGAGTGCCACTTATCCATATGTCTTTATTAAAAAACATCGGCCATTATTTCCAGAATCCACATTTAATGAGTTTGGTAAATTATCACAATTAATGTTAGACATCCTGACTGAACTGTCTCTGCTTGGCAGTTAAATTTCATCCAAAGCCAACTACTTGGCAGTTAAATTTTATTCATTCTGTTTTAGTCCCATAATTGTATCTCAAATGTTGAAATATGAAAGAAGTGTGGAATGAAAAGAGTGTGATGGATGCAGTTTATAAATCAACTTTGAGATGGTTTGACCATGTAGAATAACTGAGTGAAAAGCAAGTAACAAATTAAGAATGTGCTGGATATGTGGAGAGTAAATATGAGAGATGAAGGTTGAGGAAAATATTGAGGTTGAGGAACTATATTCAGAATAAGTGGATGAGTATCTGAGGACATATGGGTTTCAGAGTTTGTATAAGAGGTGCTTGTATATAAAGAAAAGAAT
The DNA here is from genome assembly GCA_000484575.1 of Olivierus martensii. Lineage (NCBI taxonomy): Eukaryota > Metazoa > Arthropoda > Arachnida > Scorpiones > Buthidae > Olivierus > Olivierus martensii. Next base: position 4,394 of record AYEL01069592.1, read on the forward strand.
AACTATAGAGGAAGCTGCTATATAGAGATGTATGGTATCATTTTATTAGTGGTATGTGATAGTTTTTTTAATATTACATTGGTAAAATTTCAACCATGAAATTTTACCAATTTTCCTAATGTAATATTAAATAAAGGCCAATAAAATAATTGTTTAAATATAAACTATAATTTATTCACCTAAATAATGAAAATATGATTTTATTATTGTAATTTTCTTAATTTTAAAAAAATTATTTGTCATATAATTATTAAACAAATTTTTATTCATCATTGTCATTGAGAATAGATGAGATTTTATACGGGTGAATTGCTTGTGTAGGCATAATCTGGAAATGAAAGTTATGTACATAATATTCCTATGAAAATTCTGGTAACCAGAGGATATGATAATTCTGCTTTTTGATCTTTCATCTTGATTTTTCTATTTCTAAGGGTGTGTCCATCTGAGAGAAAAACTCTCGAGAAGGAATTTTGCAAATAGACACACCCCTGAGAGCTACTCTCAGGTGTGTCCATTTGCAAAATTCCCTCTCAAGAGTCTCTCGCAACAGTTTTTCTCTTAGATGGATATGCACCCTAACAGAATGTCTGTTATGAATTCTATAGTATTATAATATTGTATAGCTATGTTCATGGTTTGAAATGCTATAGGTATGAATGTTTAGCATTTGTTATTGCAATTAATATTCATATTTTTGATTTTGTTGATAATTGGTACTTGAAAAATCTCTTAAATCTGGGAACTCTTAAAGCAAGAACTATACATACAGGGTGTGTCAGCTAAATCCGGACAAATTTCAAATTGAATTTCCCGCCATATTTGATGTCAGCGCTACGATGCATTAAATTGTCTATTTTGTCCGGATTTAGCTGACACACCCTGTATATCTGTGGGTCGGAGGTATAGGACACTATGTCACATTTACTACATTTTACAGGAGAGAAGTGAATTACATCGAGTAATTTTAATCTAAAGGGATCCAAAATTAATGTGCAAATGATAATTTTGATAATTTTATTCCTTTTGTTAAATAAAATTTTGTTTAATTAAATTGTTTATTTTGTCCGGATGCACCCTGTATGCTATAGCAATCCACAGACACTGTTTATTGCATTTTTTATGTTTATATTTTTAACTTAAAATTTCAATGATCTAAAATAAATGGACAATCAATATTGAAGATGCATTCATTATATGGCACAAAAGCTTTTAAAATAGTTTTCTTAGATTATGTATGTTTGATATTGAAGATTTCTGATGAAAAACTGAAGTCTAATTATTAAAATAATAATCATATATATTTTAATATAAAAATTATTGAATATGTAGAATGGAAAATGAATCTCCACACTCTTAGAATATAGATGTTTATTAGTTAAAATGTATTTCATAAACTAATACCAAATTAAACAAAATTACAAATAAAAAGATAAATTTTCAAATTATTTTAAGATTTTTTTTTACTTACATCAGTTTCAGATTCACTACTTTGTTGACCAGTACCACCAATTTGTTTGGGTAATAATGACATTCCCATTTTAGCCATCCGAGATATAATTCTTGCCTTTTCATCTTTTGGACTCTAAAATTAATAAGATTATTAAAATAATAAATATAGTATATAAATTTTATGTATTTATTTGTACATAATATAAATTTCAAATAATTACTTGAGATAATTGTTCTGAAATTGAAACTCCCCTTGCTCTTATTGAATCTTCATTTCCTATACTATAATAATTACAAATTTATATAATTTATATCTGATATGAAATGAAGTTATATCTGATATCAAATGTTAATTCATAATAAAAATTTACTGATAATTTGGAATTTAATTATTATAAATATTTATTATTAAATAAACACACAATAAATCAAAATTACTTATTTCAATTAGATATTTAGTACATAATAACCAAAGAAGAATCAAAAGATTTTTTCATAACTGTTTCAAATGATAAAAAACTGTAAACTTTTATTTATAGAAATTGTGTATTACTATTATTATTATTATTATTATTAATGGTATAATAAAACATACAAATGTTTAAAAGTTGAAAAGGTAATTCAGAATTTTCATTATTTATTAAAAAATAATTTTAATATTCAACATTTAATCTAATGATTTTTAAGCTAAAGCACATTTAATATTTTTAGGTAAAATTAAATATTCAGAACGTGTTTATGATGCATGTATGGAAGCATTTGATTGTCTCCCATTATCTGCACTTATGAATCAACAGTTTCTTTGTGTACACGGTGGACTCTCTCCAGAAATACACACTTTAGATGATATTAAAAAGGTTATTGCTGTTATTCTCTTATTATAAAATAAATAACCCTTTGGTGAGTATGTAAAATTAACATTATGCATAAGCTATCTATTTGCACTGTAACTTACTTAAAACAATAATAAAATTACTTTTATAAACATCAGTCACTATCTTAAAATTATATTTATAATACTATATGTTGAAAATTGAAATGGTTCAGCAGAAAATTCATTATAAATCTAGACAGTGTTTAATCATGCTAGAACTATAAGATAGCAGACTTCTAGCAAAGAACACTGAACTCTAAAATAAAAATTATGTCAAAAATATGGTGGCATCTACTCTTATTACTGATTTTTTCTTCTTATATTTGAATAATAAGATAGTTTTATAAATGCCTTATTAAAAATTCACATAATCTTTCCTTTTTATATTGCAGGGTATCAAAAATAGAATAAATGAAATTAAATGATTAATCAATGACCAGCAATGAACATTGCTTAATTAATTAATTTCACTTTCAATTCTATCACCTCAAACTTAGTCAAGATTGGAAGTTTTTAAGGTCACTTAAAAAGACCTTATATTCCTTATAAATGACTTACATGATAGACTTGCACTCAAGCTCATTTACATAAATCTATCAGACAATTTCTCTTTTTCTACTCACCAAATATTACTGATAGTCATGACATTCATATTTACAATTATAATATTTAACATTATAAATACTGTAGTAATGTTTACAATATCAAAATTAGAAAAATTTAACTTTATTATGAGATCTTTATCTGGCAGTGATATTCTGAGATTGGATGTCATGACAATCATTATTAAAGGTGAAACCATTGCATTTCTTATCACCATTTTTGAAAGATTGAGATGGGAGTGTAAATATCTTTATTCTTATATAAATAAAACATCCAATAAATAAATATAATAAGAAATAAATAGATATAAAGAAAAAGTTTGGGTTTGATTCTTTTTAAGATCATTCCAAAACTTCTTTTTACAACTCTCTTCTTCCTTGGTTTGGTATATATGCATATAGTTCAATGTTATATTTTCCAAGATCAGCTTAATCATGTAATCATATTAACATTTTCCTAGTTACCTGTACTATCTTTCATTACCTTATTCAAAACCACTTCTACTCCTTCCTATTATTACAATTTCCTATGCAAATAATTTTATATCCTTAGCTTTGTTCCTTTAAACCTGAATAAATACTAAAATTGAAATGATCAGTTGCATTTATGTTCTACTGAGACTGGATTATATAAATAAAATAGTAACTATTAAAATTATTTTTTGAGTATTTTAATATTGATTTGTTTTATCATCAAGAGAAGAGATGTATGTATGTTAATTGCTATGTAATAGTCATAAATCTGTGTGTGTTATACAAACACATGTGCAAGTGCATGCACATATTCTTATAAAAGATCAAAGGGTAATTGATGCAGTTTAATTATCAATATTATAAGAATTGATACTAATTTCACAGAATATTTTAAAATAATGCCATTATGCATTTAGGACATACATGTGTAAAATATTAATATATTTATTATATGCATACTGTATTTTTAAAACCATTTTATCATTCATTTATCTTAAATTTTTATTTTTGACATATTCTTGTCAAGATTTAATATGATAAAGAAAGCTGCTATAGAAAGGAGAGCAACTGAAAACTCACTAAAGGGTTATATATCTAGTTTTATTATATTCTTATTATTGTAGGTAGTTTTAAATATAAATTTAATTAAAATTTTTAAAAGCAAATTCTTTAATATATTGTATATACTCGAATATAAGCCAATCCGTGTATAAGCCAACCCCCGACTTCAGAGTTTGAAAATTGATAAAAATGCGAAACCCATGTATAAGGCTACCCCCCAACTTTAGCACTTAAAATTCGATAAAAATTTGAAACCGATAAATTACATGAGCTTTGATTTTTAGTTACCAATATATTAATACCATTTGCCAAAATAAATATTTTATTGAAAGTTTAAATATATACATATAAAATAAATTTTTTAATACAAACACCGATATATCAATTTAATAATTAAAAGGTAACATTTTACTTTACCCAAAGCTATCAAGTGCATCGCACTGCTGACTCCAACTTGCATTTGTATAAGTGTATCAGATTAAGCAATTAATTGTAAATTATCTCCTTCAAAAAAACTACACTATGATGTAGACGAAATTAGGTGAATTAAAGTGATATCAGACGCTTGAGGTCCCAAATCGCAAGCCCAAGCGGGGCAAAGGAGAAGAGCTGCAACGTCATTGCAGAAAAATTGTGCCATTGACTGCTGATTAATTTAGTTTAACCAATTCGACAAGGTACACTGTTCTTATGGATCAGTTTGACAACAACGAATTTGCACTGGCAGCAAGACTACTATACCAAGAATGCTACCATCATTCGAAGCCCACGCCATTAAGCTTAGTTTGAGGTTCAATTTACAGCATTGCTTGTGATTTGCGACCCCAGGTGTCTTATATCATTTTAATTGCCTGAATTTCGTCTACGTCATAGTGTAGTTTTTTTGAAGGAGATAATTTACACCCTATAAATATTTATATAAATTATTGTTTTATTAAAAAATTAAAATTCTATTTCTTTATACTATATATAAATAATTCATGCCTTTATAAACTAATTTGTTCCTGGAATGAGCTCATTAAATAAAAACTTGTAAACAAGAATTAATTTCCTGTAGACATGATGTTAAATCAGGAATTCTGTTCTCAGCAATGCCAATTTGATCATAATAAAATTAAGTAAAGGTCAACAAAATCAATAGTATATGATCACATAATCATCATATAAATAACATTTTGATTCTTTCCATTTAAATTAATACATTTATTACCTCAAAAATATTATATGGATTAAGTATATATGCAGCAGCTTCTAAATCACATATGAATATTATGGTACAGGCTTATTGAAAGGCTATCAATCTTATCAGAAATTTCAGCTTTCAGTTACATCCTCTTTCAACTGATTTAAAATACTCAGCATTAACCATTAAGCAGATTTCAGAATTAATAGTAAATCAAGACATTAAAATGAATTTTAATATGCTTAATGGACATTTTCTCATTGATTTAATTTATTTAAATATGCCAGTGAGAAATACAACAAATAAAGATTTACATTCCATACCTAAGAGTCATCTATCAAGAACACAAAAATCTTTTTTTAATAGAGCTGCAAAAAAAATTTAATTTGTTTTATAAGAATTCCTTGTAAAGTTTAGTTTAGTGACTTTTTTTTTAATTTGGGAAGGTTTGCCATATACTATATATTTGTAGTAGTAGGAAATAACTAAATATAAAAAATAATGATTTAATTATCTAAATAAATGAAAATATAGATTTTAAATCAAGCAAATTATAATAATAAATTATTTATGTTATATTAATGTTAAAGAATTTTCATTATTATTAGCAGATAAATAGATGAGCTTTAAATCAGATGAATTATTTCAGAAAAATCAAATGGCCAAGAAACAGAAGTAGTGCACTCTCTTGTTTTATTGGCATATTACAGGGGTGGCCAAAATGCAGCTCGCGAGCCATATGTGGCTCTATGGTGTCTTCAATGTGGTTCCATATCATGAAAGTCAATTGTAAATATGAAGAAAATACTTATTTAAGTTAAACAAATTACAGATATATTATTTTTTTATCTATTGTAAAAACTAGTATGCATCTATACAAAATAAATGCATCTGAAATAGACAATTTTTAAAATCATTATTAAGATTACCCGAAAAACTGATACCATTCTCATTGATCCAGAAAGAAAATGCGGCTCTAGAGTATTTGAGATTCTCCTACGTGACACCCCTGGCATATTATATAAATAAGTTCCATTCCTGGATTGAGTGTAAGGCAATCTGTATTAAAGCTCATCTACTTATTTGTTAAAGAATTTTTATTATTCATTATTATTAAAATTTATATGACGATTTATTTTTTAATTTGCTTAATTTTAAAGGCTAAGTGTTCATTTATTTAGATAAATCACTGTTTAATCATAAACAATTGATTTTGTTGCCCTTTATTTAATTTTATTGTGGGCATATTGCATTGCTAAGAATGGAACTCTTGATTTTAATATTATGTCTATGTTGAAATTGATTTTTGATTTAAAAGTTCTTACTTTATAAGCTCATTTCAAGAAAAAATTAATTTGTAAAGTCAAGAACTATCTGTATATGGTGTTGCTATCTGAAAAAAAAAAAAAAACTATAATTATAAGATTAATACTTAAAAATAGGTTGACCGAAACAGCTGCAGTTTTATGCAAAACAGTTTCTGTTTTACAAAAGGCCAACTCTCCAAGAGCAAAGATTTAAGAAATGAATCCATTCACGTGGCCCTCTGCATGCTCGTTCATTTTATCCTCTTTCATCCCCTTCCATCCTTCCCAGCTCTTCTACTATACTTCCTCCCTCTTATCCCTTTTAAAATAATCTAAATAACTGCTAAAAAAATATAATTCTTTCTTCAAACGTTTTGATTAATATTTATAAATCATTTCCTAAATTAATTATTTTTTATAAAACTTCATATTTTAAAATTTAGTAATAATTAATTTTGCGTAAAATGCTATTTAATTGTAATTCTAATTATATATATATATTGTATAAAGTGGATATTCTTACGTATGTCTGATTATTTGAAGTATTTGATTAACCGAACAATTGGTCCCAGTTAATTCGGATACTCTACTGTAATTAGAAATTTTTATTTTGCTACTGAACTACGAAAGAAATCGAAAAGCTATATGAGTTCAAAAACAGTACTCGCGCAGACTGCAAGCCCAAGTGTTACACATGCGGAATAAGTTTTTTTTTTATTAATTTGTTATTACATCGATTGACAAATTTAGAGTTTTAAATACAAGTTATATCCTAAAATGAGTAGTCAAGTTTATTATTAATATGTTATTACACCGATTGACAAATTTAGAGTTTTAAATACAAGTTATATCCTAAAATGAGTAGTCAAGTTTACAGAGAAACTTAGAGTACAAATATTTAATAAGGCAAAGTGACAACGAAAGTCGCACAGTATAAAAAGTTAATGCAATTTTCAGTAGTTACACTCACTTGTCAGTTTTATGACTGAATTAAAAAAGAAACCGACATTTGAAGAAAACATTGTTTTCAAACAAATGTCAATTGTATTTAAATCAGACAATGGACAAAAGTAACAGCTGACTGAGCGAGTCATTACCAATGATTATCGAAAACCTGGACCCAATCATTGGTGAAAGTTAAGATTTCATTATTTAAATCTTAACTTTGAAAAGATTTTTTATTGAATATAATTTTTTTTACTTTAATTAAATACTTGAGTAATAATAGTATAATTTTTTATATCCCTTGATTGTCTTTAATATATAGTATAACGAAATTTAAAAAAATGTGATCTACCTCCGATAAGTGTCCTGGATTAAATCAGAGAATTATGGCTAGCCTAATTACATTAGAATCTGAATTAAGATTAATCCTGCACATTCATCTGATTAAAAATAATAGATACTTAATCTTCTGAAGTTTCTTGTAATAACTATGAAACTAATAGATGTTTACGGCATTCAACATATAGATTATGCCAATGAAATTGGTTTTAATTGTATATGTTTTAATCTCTTATCTTTAATCATTCCAAAAAAGACAGTTTTGAAAAGCAAACAATGGACAATGTCCACTATGCGCGCACGCTACCTGGTGGCGATAAAACGAAACGCAATTCCGTGACTGATATCGCTTGAAAACATGAGTCGTGTTCATTGTTCAGTACCGTTATGCAAAAATTATAATGAAAAAGCGCCGGCAGGTACAACATATCATTGTTTTTCAATAGATGATGCTATTAGGAAGCAATGGATTGTAAAAATTCTGTGCGATGTTGGCAAATATTTCCAAATTACGAGGAATACGAGTTTGTTTCGCTCATTTTGTGGAAAGTGATTTCGAGCCTTTGCTTCATTCAAAATTTAAAACTAGACACTATTCCTTCTGTTTATCCTTGGATCTCAAACAAAAAAGTATTAGAAAAACGAATGAGAATGATTATGCATTTTAATAAAATAACTAAATAAATAAATTTTACGTTGAATAAATGCAATAATAATTTAATCAAAATTAAATTCTATGAAAAAAAATTCATAAAAATCATTTTATTTGTTAAAATTTCACATTTTTAATTGATGAAATTAAATATTAAATAAATTTTATTTTTTATTATCACGAATTCTAGATATTATATAAATTTAAAAAATATTTATCCAGCAGGACATTCATAATACGAATCGGCGATTTCCATTTTCTTCAGAATAGCAACCACATAATAGTATCCAGTTCTTTGATTCGCTTGAACTTTGTTTTTAAAGCCCATTCCATCATATTGAGCTTGGCTATGCCTATGAACATTGATTTGATATAATTATCAATGACACACTTGTATCTTTTGCTTGAGGATGTTTCTATGTATTGTTAAATAACTTCCTCTTTCATATCAGAAATATCATTTATTGCTTTTTCTCAAACAATATCATGATTTGACAATGTATTATAGGCGTTCATACACATGGTATTCCGGTTGACAGATTATAAATCTTGCCAATATTACTATTGCGCATGCACAATATCTAATGTAATGTTTCTATGTATGTTAAATAACTTCCTCTTTCATATCAGAAATATCATTTATTGTTTTTTTCTCAAACAATATTATGATTTGACAATGTGTTATAGGCGTTCATACACATGGTATCCCGGTTGACAGATTATAAATCTTGCCAATATTACTATTGCGCATGCACAATATCTAATGACATTGTCCATTCTATGCAGAACAGCTTGTTAAACTGTTGAAAATTAAGGGTTTAATTGATGTTCAATGTGCCACTTTCAATGACTTGACCTACCTTCCAACTGTCAAAACAATCTAATAAATACTTCAAAATATATTAAGAGAGCATCTCAAAAGTTTGAATATCTGAGGCAATGAGATTGAAAGCTGTGGTATTGAGTTCACCTTCAAAAACTGATCCTTCCTAGCTTATAAAAATCTACCAATTCGTTCAAAAGTAATTTATGAGGACATAATGCTGATAATTGATCCAGATATAAGCGATAATCTAATCAATCTTTTCAATTAAAAATAATAAAACAGTTTGCATTAGAAAATATTGGTTATTATCATTTTTAATTAATTTTAAAAATAAATTTAAAACTAAATTGAAAGACATTAATAGAAACGTTCTAGGCGGAAAGTGTTAAACGGATTTGAACAGGCATCTAATTATAATTATCATTAACTATTATTATATAAGTTAATTTTTATTTTAATATATATATTT
>AYEL01069593.1:0-41097 GCA_000484575.1 Olivierus martensii
CTTTCAAAATTACAAGGACTATTATTTTTCTTAGTTGATTTTGTTTAAAATGATTTCGGGTTTTTGATTCATTCAAAATTCCAAGAAAACAGGTACAGCATGGATGCCATGTTATGCTTGAATAATTTGGTATCATACAAAATGTCAAAACGATTCAATAGATGATAAGGTTGAAGTATTTATGTACAATAGATAATAAGGATGAGGTACTTGTGTGCAATATTTATATTATAATAATGATTAAAGTGCGCAGTAATTTATTTTTTATGGAAAAATAAAACTGCATGGTTTCAAAACTTTAATCTCTTTCTAACCGTTGTTGATTTTTAATTTTTATATGTACTGATAGAGTTGGAACCATTATGTAAGAGTTTTTTAATTTATCATAAATTTACTAAGGTATTATCACAGAATTACCAAATCATTCACAAATCAAATCGTTGTTGAAATCGAATTATAAAATAAAATATATAAATTAAACTTTAAAAATATTTCTGAAAAAATGATCTGGCATTATCACCAAGTATATTGTGTACTTACATATGTCAATTAGAAGATTAAAAGATAATATTTTTTGAGAAAAATATGTAAAATATAATTATCACCAATTTACCCAGGTGTATATTATAGTATGAATTTAATATTGCTTCTTATTTAGTGTTATTATTGAAGAGGATTTGAGGTTATTATCGACTATTCAGTGATCAATAGAATTGATTTTGAAAATTACTTAACATGATAAAGAACATCAAAGAGTATTATTGCATATAATTATATACAACAGTGGAACATAATTGGTTTTTGAATAAAAACTATTTTAAACAGGTGTAAGACTTGCTGGCCGTACGTTACGGGATTTAAGTTGACTGCTAATTATTTGTAGCCTTTGAGCAGTTGCGGGCTTCCCGTAGGCCGGACGGGAGAATAACGGAGTGTGCCATCACAGAACTGACTCAGACAACTACTTTAACATCAAACAACATATTTATTGCGCGAGAGAGAGTTGTTTATAAATAAGTAATTACATGAAATCACTCGAGGAGGATAAATACCTTGTTATAAGAAGATGACAAATGATTCTTGACAAACAAAGTTCGTTTTGTTGAGTGCACAGTCACAATTAGTACCTTCTCTTGGTAATAATTCGTTGGATCGTCTTGGTTGGGGATCGGGAAAAGGCTTCATCGGTGATTCGGTATGATTCGTTAGGTAATTGGTTTCCAAGGTGTGAGGAAGTTAACTTTGACCTATTCTAATTTTATTATGCACTTTATTATTTATCGTTATTTTCTTATTATCTAACGTATTAATTTTTTAGTTTTTTTAAAATTAACTTACTTCCCACGTTCTCCGTCTCTGTAGTTAGCAATCACGTGTTACGGAATCGGAAACCGTCCTCCGGAAGATTGTCCCGGGTAATGACGTCATCAACTAATCTAACTAATTTTACCACTGATCCGATATGTGAATATAAGAATGATCTTTATCGATGTTTTGTTCGGTATATAAATGAATTGTAAAGAAGATGACATAAATGAATTACTCTGTAAACTAATAACTTTAAACTTGTTACCTATAAGTATGCAAATGAGCGAAGTACGGGATTGTAAGTCACTCGGTATAAAAGATTGACGCAATCGACAAATCATCTGAGGTGTTGTATTGACCTAAAGTTGGCTAAAGTGACATTCGAATTAAAGATCGACGATTGTTGGAAGCTTGTATCGGTGGTGGAGGTAGTAGATTTAAATAGTATTTAAAATTCTTTTCTTTTGTGAATAATTGATTGTTGATATTTCAGTTGGATTAATCCAGTTTGTTGATTAATTACTTGTTGCTTTATTATAGTTTCAATAAAGCATTTTACAAACACTTTTGTAAGTGTTTTGGTGTCTAATAAATTTATACTTTTTTGTTAGTTAACTTGTTTGAGAATTCATTCCAATTAGTAGTGTAAGTTCTAACATCATCTTGTTGTTTTCAATCTAACACTTATTCCTTACTTGTAGTTGTAAGTTCCGGTTTCGTTTTGCCGATTAGACGTTAACTTTTGTTAGATTGTTTAATAGTTAATTAGATTTAAGTTAGAACTTAGTTAAAGACCTGAGCTCAATCCGAACTCTGGATTGCAGAGTCGTTAGACGTTAGGTTTAGTTTGTAACTTATTATTATTGACGTTTCGTTCTAATTCGCGACTTTGCAAAGGTAGTACTGACTTGACGGTCTGAAAGGTCAGGAGCTGTCCAACTCCTTCGCGGTTGCGACTCAACTGTCCACCCTGTCCCTGAGCTCCCCTTCTTGACCATCCAAGAATTGTTTATTCATGACGTAATCCGACCTTGTTTTGGCTTCTTCTCGGGAAAAACCCACACACCCTCCGATACACTGTTTTACTACCGGCCAATAGTATGTTTTCTCTTCCCATAATTTTTCTCTCCGTGACATCCACTCTATAGTTCAATTAAACTTGTCAACGACTTTGATTTTATGTGATAGTGAGTGAACGTCTTATTTTCGGAATACATTCGCTCACCTGCGTTGATTGTTACCTGTATCGGACAATGTCCAAAACATTTGCGTTTGTCGTTTTTCTCGTTCATAACTTACATCTGATTCGGGAAAGCCGATGGTGATAATATATGGACAACCTACAAAAGAAATTGTGTCCAACATTCCACACAGGTAAGAAGTTTTTAACACAGAGAAAACATGTTATAGAGTAATAAACGTAGAATTAAGGAGATGTATCTTATGTTATAGAGTGTTTAAAATACCTGATGTACTAAAATAAATGCATTCTGGTCGTAATCGAAACAACTCAGTCATATTGACAATTTATATGGGCCAAGTGTGTTATCGACAAACTAAGAAGTATATGACAATATAGGATTAAGTGGCTTTGTGAGAAAATAATAAATGATGACAGTTTTCTTCAGAAATAAGCGTACAAAAAAAAATGCATCTCAATATTACTAGAGAACCACTTTTTTCTATAATACATTCCAATATTAGTAATTTCTATAATAAAACTCAGGCAAAAATAATTAACTATTGTGTTCGATGTTGTATGGTTAGTATTGACATACGTTATAACATTTGCGATTTCATTTCTCAAATATTTGAAAAATTTAACTGGGGAGATGAATTAACTGATAAACACAATCAAAAATATATATTTCCACATCAGGAACGGTTTAGAAGACTGTAATTAAAGCAGGTATACAATCTGCATGAAAACAAATTTAACGATAAAAAAAGTTTTATGTGATCAAAATCAAAACTCAAAATCAAGAATTCAGAGATAATTTTTGCATTTTTGTATACTAATATATAATTATCTATATACCTCAGATTAAATTAGAACTACCAAGAGACCTTCACGGTGTTTGTGAATTTGATTTTTGAAAATGCATAGCAGCATTTTCAAAAATCAAACGCATTCGATAGAACACGTTAAGAAACGACTAAATAGTCAACATTTATTGGCGTACCGCTAATGAGATGAAGGCTATAAAAGTTCACAGTTCATAGAAAACTGGTGTTATATCATTCTTAACGGACATAGTACATGTTGAATTGCAGAGATGATAGAGTGGATCAGAAAAAAATAAGAGGAATAGTGAGCAGATTAAAAAAGGTTAAAGATGGACTATCGGATTCATGAAATGTTTCATAAGAATTTGAAATTGAAGAAATTCACTCACTCACAATTTACAGCTCCAATTTTTAAAAATATGATCCGATACTCTTTATACAAAACTGGATACCTGAAGGCGACTTGAAACATTCATTACTCTGTTCCAATTGTCCATCTTTACCTTTCTTCAAACGTGCTTACTGTTCCTCCCATTTTTGTCTGAATCACAATCATCTTTAAGGCAGGCCTATACAATATTTGCATTTAAACATGTACTATGTCCATTGAAAATGATATAACCAGTTATTTTGTAAATTTTTGAACTTCTGTAGCTTTTCTCTCATCAGCGTTCCGCCGATAAATATTGCCTGTTTACAGATTTCTTAAAGTGCTGTATCGAATGGTGCTAATGAATTTTTGAACTTCTGTAGCTTTTCTCTCATCAGCTTTCCGCCGATAAATATTGCCTGTTTACAGATTTCTTAAAGTGCTGTATCGAATGGTGCTGTGCATTTTCAGAAATCAAATTCACAAAACTGCAAAGTTCTCTTATAAGTATAAACAAGCATGAAAATTAATCCTTGATTGTAATTATTTGCATATTTCTTTTTATAGAAACTTTATAAATCTCTAATATTATTTTTAATAAACAATATTATGAAGCTTTTTTCATTAATTTGAATTGTCCATACTATTTATATTACAATATATAATTATAATATCCTAATTTCTTTATATCTGATTATTATTATTATAGTTTCAATTTGACTTACGATATTGGATGCTAATTTCATTTATTTTTAATTAATTATAAATATTGAAATTTGATTTTATTATATGGTTATTAATTTATGAAGTAAACATAAGATATTGAATTTATATTAGGATCCATTATTATTTTCTGGTTCTCTCCGGAGGAATATTGATCCTTTTGAAAAACACGACGATCAAACTTTATGGAAAGTTTTGGAAGAAGTAAGTTTAACTGATCAGTGATTTTCTTGTACGACTGTAATATTTATATATCGAATGGCCATATAGAATGGTTAATATTTCTAGGTATTTACTTTTCATTATAAAATGACAAGTACTACTCATATTTGTGAGTTATTATGAAAGGATAGAGAATTAGACAAAGCCTAAAGTTTCTATTATTAAAAGAAAAAACTTATTAATTCTTGTAAAATATTAATGATTTCCTTTAAAATGTTCATGTGTTTGTATAATTAAATATTAAATACATGATATAAAAACTCAGCAATTTTGTATGGTGATGCTTCTAATGTTGTATGCATACTTGACACTTTTAGGTGCAATTAAAGAATGCTGTTCAAAACTTGGAAGGAGGATTGGATGCTGAATTATCGGAACGAGGAAGTAACTTCAGTGTCGGACAGAGACAGTTAATATGCCTGGCTAGAGCCATCATTCATCGGAATAAAATTCTTGTATTGGACGAAGCCACTGCCTTCATTGATAAAAAGTACAACAATTTGTTATTACTGAACTTTAGTAAAAAACTGTTTAGCAATGTTTACATTAAAATAGCGATAATGATAAAACAATTATCTAATCGACTTTTGAATAGAATCCTAGATGAAAAGTCAATTAGATAGAAAAAATTATGTCTAACTTTGATAATATAAAAGTGAACAATTGACTATTTTTGAGAAAATACTAAGATTTTATAAGAAAATGATAAAATTTATGTGAACTTTTGTTTTAATTACCGATTTTTCTCTTGTAGGCATTGAAAATATCTATAATATGCTTTATTTGACAGTGAAATTTCAGTATTTTAAATCAAATTCAATAGTTGTTTATATGTTTTGTTCTTTATCCTCGCTGTTTAATTTTAATTTTGCAATATTCTCCAAGTTAAAAATTAAGATTTCGACGTTTCAAATAGATTAATATCTAGCGGTTGGACAGACAAAACCATGATATTATATCTTTGAAATATTTATAGATTTGAATCCAAAGTTGTTTACAGTTAGATCAAATGATACATTGTCTTATCAGATTACAATTAGTTTCTTTATTATCAGTCATCGCAAAAGTTGTTTTATCGGTTATTCTGAAATCGCAGATATTATTCACGATTTCGGAAATGCTGTAAGATTTTCTCATAAAAGCAAAGCTGATAAGGACTTATTGCTACTTTATTCACGATTTCGGAATTTCGGAAATGCTGTAAGATTTTCTCATAAAAGCAAAGCTGATAAGGACTTATTGCTACAGACAAGAAACTTTTATTGAAGAAAAAAAGCTTTTGTTCTCAGCTTATGTCAGATTTACAAAATATAAGAAATCAATCATTTACGAAAATCATTCTTAGATAAACAATAAACAGAACATATACATGAATATATAATTGAAATTTTGATTATGACTTAAGAAAGTCAACTGCTGATGTATTGCCAAACAAATACCTATTATGATCCCTGAGAATCTTCTAATAGAATACAAGTTTCCCCTTTTTCTTAGCAATTTTGCTAATCCTTCTAACAATCTATTCTGCCATGTACAGCTCCGGCCAAAATGTTTGTCACCTCACCGGATACGTTCGGTTTCCTTAAATACTCGGCTTCAGCATGATTAGTTTCCTTGGTAACATAGGCACTACTGGGCTTGCGGAGGGATCGTCCATTATGTAATTCGCTAGCAACAAGGGGTAGGGTTCTGATAGCGGCGAGAAAACTGTGACGTGTTTAAAATACATTAAAGTTTTCATAAAAAACGAATGGCGGACTAATATTATGGCTTTCGTAATAGATAATAAAAACCATGCGCGATATGGGGAAGTGATAATTTTCCCTGAAATACTAATCGAGATCCTGGAATACTAATCGAGACGCAGGGATGAGAATGATGTAGTCAAATGTCATCCTCATCTTTGCATCTCGATAATGAAGACAATGCCTCGTGCCATCACGAAAGAAATTAGAGATTTGGTAATCCACCATAGAGAAAATAGTGTTTCGGTGAATGAAATTGCTGAAATGTTGGACATCAGTAGGAGAACAGTTATTAGGATATGCAAATGTCCAGCAGAAAGAGGCACGTTGTCGCCATTTAAATCAACAGGCAGACCCAGAGTTTTTCTCTATGGTGGATCGATGTATAAATTTATATTGAAAAAGCATTTATTGCCAACTTGTTTCTATGTTATTATTTATACATTG
Organism: Olivierus martensii; assembly: GCA_000484575.1. NCBI lineage: Eukaryota > Metazoa > Arthropoda > Arachnida > Scorpiones > Buthidae > Olivierus > Olivierus martensii. The sequence goes on from AYEL01069593.1 coordinate 6,823, forward strand.
TTAAAATTACACATTACAAACTAATCGTTTGAGATTTACATATATAATTCGATAGTTGTATTTGGGTGGGGATATTATATTCAACTGTCTGCAACGATAAGCGAATATAGCAAATTCGAAATCCGTTTATATACAACGAAACATTGTGAACATACGTAGGAATATATTCATAATCGTCGCGTTGAACGTTATAAGTGGAATGAAATGCCATCGTTCAGTTTCTTCCTGTTGTATCCCAGAAAACACTAAAAGATATTACGCACGCAACGCGTCCCTCTCTCGTCAGGGACTATGCAAGGAGGGATGTCATCCATATATACCGCATACTCACTCAATATAAGTTTATTTTACATGTTTGCTTCAAGAACTTCATCAACAATTTAATAACCTGTCTTTATTGGGATTTCCTGCACGAGTTCGTTAAGCAGCCAGAAGGCAGCATTGCGGGCTGCTTAGCATCAGTATATTTCATCCTACATTTTTTGCGGATCTGTCTTTACGAATCCATTGGAAATTGTAGGACGTATAGAAGAGACACTTAGCAATAGCTAGGGACGGGTTCGGCCCACTTAACCAATACAGATATGAATCGGGCGACCTGTTAACTATTCAAATGCTCCGGGTGGCACTAGCAAACCGTTGTAATTAATTAAAAACACAAATATCAAGTTTTGTAATGGTCAATACGGGTAAAATTTCGACATAATAAAATGTTTAAAATGATTATTGATTGAATGATATAAATATTATTGATTAATAATAATCAGATTTTTTAATCTTTGAAATCCTCCAACGTATTGAACGCTAGACAACAATATTGGAGACTCCCTTATTCGAAAGGAAAAATTATGAATGTTTGTCAAACTGACACTTAAGTAGCAGGGACATAATTGTGTGTGTGTTTGAATTTCGCGAGAAATGATCATCTTTCCAATTATTACAGTTATAAATTATCATATTTCTTTTTTATACAAAATAACTAAAATATTTGTAATAATATACTTGTATTTAAACTGTTTTCAAATATTAATTTCGTTTGGTTTCAAACCATCTGTTACCTTATTATAAAAAAGTAATGCTGAATGATAATACTTTAGACCGATCAGTCATGCCAATTTACCTCCCATGCTTTGGTAACCCACCTCCCCTACATTGAATGCGTGTGGGACACGTCTAACGCCGTAACCCACCTCCCCTACATTGATTGCGTGTGGGACACGTCTAATGCTCACCTCCCCTACATTGAATGCGTTTGGGACATGTCTAACGCACTCAATATCTGTGTGGGACATGTCTAACGCACTCAATGTAGGCAGCACGGTAGATCGGATGTCTAACGCACTCAATGTAGGCAGCACGGTATGTGGGTTGGAAACTGTAGCATACTCAATGTAGGCAGCACTGTATGTGGATTGGAAACTGTAGCCGATCTGATTTCCGGTTTCCAGCGCCTAGTTGAAAGTGACAAACATTTTGGCCGGAGCTGTACGTAGCGTCAATGAACAGTCAATTTAGTCAGTTCTGAACTCTTCATTATAAGTGCTACAGGATAATGTTAAAATTACATTTTCGAAGCACATTTTATATCCAAATCAGAATAAAATCTTCGAAATTGAGCTGTTCCACACTTCGGAAATATCTTAAGTATCATCATCTATCTGAAAGAGAAAATGAGATGCATTATTGAAAATGTGAAATGCAGTATTCACATGATGAGATCTGTGAAAACAGCAAAGGGAACATAGATCATTAACTTATTTAAAAGTTCAGAATGCAGTAACTTCGAATAAATTTACAAAGACATTGTACATATAACAGCAGTTACATTACATTAAATGTTTAAAAAGTTGGTGGTTAAAGCGATACATCCTGTTTATTTAAATAAATAATTCAATTAGTTTTATAATTTTTTAAAACTAAGATTAAATATTTATAAAAGCTCGATATGTTTTTCAGGACAGATTATATAATACAGAAAACAATCCGAGAGAAGTTTGCCTCTTCAACTATTCTTACAATTGCTCACCGGCTGCAAACTATCATGGATTCCGATAGAGTTATGGTAGGAGATTTTAAACTACTATATCTTAGTCAACAATTTACCAAAATCATTCTTCTTAATGTAAGTGTTCAATATAATAAAATATAAATGGAAATTTTCAGGTTTTACGAGATGGAATAATCGAAGAATTTGATCACCCGTACGTCCTATTGCAAAACCACAATAGTATATTTTACAACATGGGAAAAGCGGCAGGAAAAGATATATCAGAACATTTTCAAATTATTGCAAACAAAACGCATTTCGAAATGAAGGACGAAGAACAATATCCAAAAGAAAATACAAAGTACAATGAATTAAAACTTTCTTCTGTAGCAAGTGCAGAAGAAAATGAATCAAGAATTAACTTTATTTGTATTGGAAAATCTTTAGAACAGCATGAAAATTTCTGTGAAGGCACAAAGATGTAACAAAGTTATTTTGTAGTGTTGTTTATGCTAATAATTATAATAAATCATATTTAATTATTAATTTGTTTAAGCATAATTATTAGCATTCGCTAACAATAATGCTAAATCAAATAAAGCAATAAATGACTGTATTTATCAAGGGTCATTTTATTTTTAATTAATAGTATTTTTCCATATTTAATAATATGGTCTTTTTCGAAGGTAAACAACTTATTATTATATATTTCTAGCATACCCAGTGCCTGGCATTGCTCGGACAGTTCATAGTGTTGTGCTTAAGTTTCTCTTTCTCTTAAATTATAACCTTTTAGATGACCTTCAGAATTCGTATTCTGAAAATCTTTCCGGTATAGATATGTTTTCTATTTGAAACGTGTCTTTTCGAATGTTCACTTGTATTCTGAAAATTTTTCCCATATAGATACATTTTTTATTTTTAAATATGTGTCTTTTCGAATGTTCACTTCTTTATCTTTCTTTCTCTATGATAGATAAGTTTTCTATTTGAAACGTGTCTTTTCGAATGTTCACTTCTTTATCTTTCTTTCTCTATTAAAATTTGTCTTTTCAAATGTTCACTTCTTTATCTTTCTTTCTCTATTAGAATTCTGTTCGATTTGCTCGATCTTCTCTAATGTTTTATTTCCCGAGTTAAACGCATTCATTTAGCATCAGGAGGTAATTCACCTAGAGTTCTTTCTTTTTCGAGGCATTATGAAATTTGTACAACTGTACGATAAACAAAAACTATATATCAAAACACGTGAAACAACAATTACAGTCTCAAACCAAGAACGTCAAGAAATACATGAATTAATCTCAAATACATTCTTCTTTTTCATAAGAAAAACTTACATGAAAGAAATAAAATAATCAGTGATCGGAAAAAATGATAGATTAAAAAATAAATCAATAGTAGCATAAATAATTCGATAATTTTTATAAAATTCTATTACTCTAAGTCAAATTCTTGCTTTGCTATGGCAATGACGGTTCGTTTCTCTACACATGGTAATGATAGTTACAATCTTAGGCTGAATTTTTAATGTCTCTTATCTTGCCTTATAATTGAACATACACACACAGGTATTTAGATTTATATGTATAGATATTATATATATATCAGTTAAAAAAAATATTTTTCAGGAGCGCAAAGGGTTAAACATATTAGGCTAAATAAAGTAATGTAAGCTATAATCAATAGAAAATTAGAGAAAGATTTAAAAAAAAATCTTAAAAACCTTTTAATATGAAATCTTAAGTTCAATAATTTATTTAAGAATACCTTAAAAACCTTTTAATATGAAATCTGAAGTTCAATAATTTAATGAAGTAATATACAGCACACTAATCAATATGCGCCATTTAAACCATCTCATTGGATTATAATGGTTACGTGCAAGAATCACGTGTCCATTATGCTCAATATGCGCCATTTAAACCATCTCATTGGATTATAATGGTCACGTGCAAGAATCACGTGTCCATTATGATCCAATGAGATTGCTCAGTTACTAAGGACACGATCATAGTAATCCAATGATATCGGCCAGCTAACATGTCACGTGACCATTTTATCCAAAACAGGTTGATCAAATAGCGTTGGTTGATCTTCCATCTTTCATTGTTATCAAGTAATTTATGCCAATTACAATATATAAAATTAATTTTTAATAATCAATACCTATCTGTTAAGGAATTTACGCAAAAAATTTACAAAAAAAAATTATTTCATAAAAATCCATTCAGCCATTCTTGCATTATAACTGAACATATGCTCTCAGGAATTTCAGATTTATAATATACAGTATATAGATATCAAAACACAATATGTAGATAATAAGGGAGAAAATAATGAAATAATCTAAAGTAACTAGCTGAACTCCTAGTGTAAAATATAAAATAAATATACTAATAAAATGCAATTTAGTTCAAAAAATATATATTGATGGTTAATTTTTATACTATTTTATTTAACATATTATTAAATATCCAAATCTTACAAGGGGAGGTTCAGACATTTGGGTCACCGATTTTTTTGAAATTTTGCACACCAGAAAAGAATTCTGAAAATTATCATAAATCTCGGATTCGAGATAGACGAATTTTGGATATATGTATCTCATACATATATCCAAAATGCCCGTATGTTTACCAGAATTCTCGCACATATATTAACCTTGAAGCTTGTTCATGTGTTGAAAAGATTCACCCTTTGAATAGTTCCAAAAAATCCGCTAGAGGTCATATCGAAGCTTGGCGAATCTCAATATATGGTAATTAGACAAAAAATCATTTTGTCTTCAAAATTTTTGAATGGATTCTTTTTTATACAACTTAATTGAAGTAAATCATTTAAAAAGTGTAGAAATTCTTCATATCATCCTTTCCTTTAAAAAACAAATTAATTAAAGATTTAAAGCAGCAAAAAGCGATAAATTTTTTTATGAAAATCATTTTTCTAGCTTACTTACCTTAATAGTTCTAGGTTAAGTATTAATAAATCTGAAGTAAGGTGAAAGTTTTGAGGAACAATAAAGTTAACTCGGTTGTTTTTAAGTCAAAGCGAAATTGCTCAGCTGTAATATTAACACTGATATGTAAAAACCTTAAACTGGGAGTTTGACAAGCGCTTCTCATTCATTTTTCATTTATTGCTTTAAAATTTAGTAAACAACAAGCAGGTGTTCTTTAGTGTAAATATTTTAAGAGGCTATAAACAAATATAGTTTTATTGGTGTTGGCGAACCTATTTATACTTTTTGGAAAAATAAGGAATATTTTTAAATTGTATTTTCCAGTAATGCCCCATAAAAACTTTTAGCACCCCAACTTTTAGCTTCCAACTACATCAAAAGTCGCCGAAACTTACCTATGCCTACCTTAACCCATTTACTGTAAACAAAATTTAGTCGGAAGCATTTTAAATTGCATATTTATTAAAGGAAAACAAGAGAAAAACATTTCAAAATTTAGAAGCCAATTTTGGAATGCTTTTTCTTGTTTTTTAATGAATTTTTATTAATAAATTTTATAAGAGAAAGATTTAAATTTGTTTCTTATCGAGATTTTATCCCAAATTATAAACATATGCCCATTTAAATACGCAAACAAATATAAATTACCTAGACTTATCTTGAAAATTTAAGTTTATATTTACATTGTAAACTTAAAAAAATATTTTTATTCATGATACCAACACTGTTTACTAATAAACTAGACTTAAACATACACTAGAACTATGACAAATTAACTGTAAATCAGTATTTATCTTAATGACTGTTATATCTAACAATAATAATTCATATCTGTGATAGTTAAAATATCATTTAACTGATATTTTTCAATTTTTTTTTCGAAAATTAATCAAATAAGACTGATTTGTTTGATAATTTCAATAAATTACATAGTTTTTTTACAATATTTTCAAATCTAGATTTTTTTAGGAGAAAGATCCCTTTTCTCTCTATAAATTCACCACAATGTTTACAAGTCATGCAGAGTAGTATACAAAAAGGAATAAATTTTATATATCTACAGTGTTTTTGTCTGAAAGTTGTTTTTCGTTCAATAGCCTGATATTCTCAATAGTAAATTTAGAGTATAAAGATAGGCGATCCTTAAAGAAAATACTATAATATTAAAAATAAGAAAATATAAAAATTCGTATTAAACAAGATTATTAATATTTAGCCTATTTTGTAAGAAAAGTCTGATGAGATTACTATTTATCATCATAAAAATCTCTGTTTGTGAATCGCCTATTAATAACTTATGAATTAATTACATTTTTATAACATTGGATAGGGATGTTCTGTCATTAAAGGTGACCTTGACATCGCACCTTTTAATCCCGCATCTTCAATCATTTAAAAATGGCGGATATTCAAATTTTAACAAATGAGGTTTATCTTTAATAACTATTGAATTATTTAATTTTTTAAAATGTCAGTAGAAAAATCATACCATTGAAAATGACTTTGACACACATTATAATCGGGCATTTTTAATTATTCTAAAATAGCGGAAATACAGGTAATTTAAGCGATTAATTACGTCCAGATCTACCTGTTGTTTCTCAGCAAAACTCGAGTTTGCTAACAGATTTATATTAATATTTAATATTTTTACTGTTTTAAACATAATATCAGACAGTATATAGTATATTCAATATAATTAGATCTGCTATACTGGAGCTAATTTTTTTTTAAATAAATACAAATAATAACAACAATTTTACAATGGTTATTATTGTAAAATTCCTTTTTTCGGAGCAACATAGTTAATCGAATCGTTTTAGGAATAAAATAATTAATTTCATATGTAATATTAATAAGTAGAAAAATAAAAAATGGATAAATAGTTATAGTAATTTAGCCAGGCACAATGTAGTTGGTGTCTCAGGAAAACTGCCTCACTGTACTTTGAAAAAATTCTCAAGGCCATGCAGAAATTTTTAAAAATTCTGTATCTTTCGGATTTTCAGAATGGATTCAATTGCAATAAGCAAATTTTTCATTGTATTTATGGTTTCAGAAAAAAATTCAGCGATTTCTCAGAGACACCACCTAACTTAACTGTATTTTGGGACAACCCCTTTCTCTCGAATTTTTTTATTTAGATTTATTTTTTAAAATTTGCTGTATTCACCTTTTAGGATAGTATAATATATGGCTGTTTGTTGAAATATATTAATTATTTTTTCCTAATATTTAATTTTTCTGAAGTTTTTTTTTTTTTGAACATGCGCACTTTTTACATTATCTTACTTTTTAAAAAAAAATGTTTCATTCATATAACGATATTATGGATATATTTTGGAAAATGCTCTATATTGATTAGGAAAGTAAAAATAATTATGCGGATTTCTGTTAAATATATAAAATAATCACAAATTGAATTTTGCTAAAAATAAGCCCTCCTAGAACTGTACCCGAAAATATAGCCTATATATATATATATAAAAAAAAATATTTTGCTTAAAATTTTATAGAATATAGTCTTATCAATGAGAAAATAACATTTTAGTTGATTTGATATAATAATTATTTCACAATATAATTTTAAGTTAAAAATATATGCCATTTGCATATTATGCATCATAGAAAAAATTAATAAATATTAAATTTGATAGGAAAGATCAAATTTTTGAAATGCATATATTTTTAACTGATGATTTATATGCATCATAGAAAAAATTAATAAATATTAAATTTGATAGGAAAGATCAAATTTTTGATTTGTTAACAATAAAATGTATTCCTTTATACATTAAAATTTAAAAATCTTTGAAATATTTAGGGGATTTTGAAATATAGGGATTCATGTTTAGCTCACGGTTTGTTTAGGTAATAATGCAATTAGATTTTCTATATTCAGCGACATATCCACATTAGCAAAAACCTGAATGACTTTTAGCTCCTAGCTTATTAGAAGTCTAGTGTTAGAAAAATAATAGGGTGATAGAGATTGACCAACAGCAAAATGTTTGTTATGATTTTGAAATATAATACTTTGTTTAGAATAATAAAATTGGATTGGATTACATTAAATTCAATAAAAAATCAACAAATAAACATAAATGTATCAGAATTATTTTATTTGATAGAAAACAGATATAGGAATGGATTAAAATTAATATTTTTGGAGGAATAAAAAAAAATTGTTTTTAATGACTCGAGTGAGTATCTGGAAGTGGAAACCAGTGAAGATTCCAGTCTTCACTGGTTTCCATTACTCGAGTATCTGGAATCTCCATTGGGATCCAATTTTTTTGTGTTTGCGCCTCCTTTTTTCATAAAAAATTGGTATGTCCCTTATTTTCATAACAGTCTAATTTTATAAATACTTTCTACTTACAATTTATTACTACAAAACAATATACCATATTTTGTATAAAGTTCTTATATATAAAAAAATATATATTTATTAAGATGTAATAATACTGTATATGTATCTTCATGGAGTATTTTAATTTAAGTTTGACTATGTTAAATGCACATATACCGGTTAGTATTAATTTTAATACAGTATATATATGCTTGCTATAAGATCTTGTTTGTCAAAAGGTGATATATGTTATATGATATATATTTATTAAGATGTAATAATACTGTATATGTATCTTCATGGAGTATTTTAATTTAAGTTTGACTATGTTAAATGCACATATACCGGTTAGTATTAATTATTAGTATTTTAATACAGTATATATACAGTATATATATGCTTGCTATAAGATCTTGTTTGTCAAAAGGTGATATATGTTATATGTTGTCATTATCGTTTGACTGCAACTTGATGATTTTAATTAATATAAATTTGCAATTTGGAATAATCTCTTCTTTTCTTTTGGGAGAAAGGGGGGGTCACTGTCCTGTAAAGTGACCATCTGTGAAAAGTGACCAGTCAGGTCGGTCCTAAAGGATGGTCACTTTAACAGGTTTCACTGTATTTAATTAAAGAAATTAATGCTGCCTTTACTTTTGCTGATTTTACATATTATTAGAACTAAAAATTTATTTTCGGTTCACAATTTGCCATATTTAAAAGAAGCTTTTATAAATGATTTCTAAAAACAAACTGCAGGCTCACACTTTGGGAAACTTCTTACACTATATATATCAAAGTCTTATATTTTTCTCACGCTTCTTGAAAAACCAAATACAGTATTTAGTAATTTGAAAGATGACAAAAGTGCAGATTGGTTTTGAGATTGTAGTGTTTCACTCACTTGTCAGTTAAATTTATTGTAAATTAAATACATGCCAACCGTGGGAACATTTTTAATTGCACTATGCTTGAACTATCTTTCAAAAGAATAGGAATTTCTAAAATAATTCTTATGATATATAAGCCACTTATCACCAAGACTATAAAATTAATTGGTTTATACAGGGTAATTACTGATTTGTGATAACCAGATCCACAGATGCTATAGCCTAAGGGCTACAATGGATAGAATTTGTAGACTAGTCTATGTAAGCAGAAATATATTTTACTATTATAGTTAGTGCTGTATTTTAGTCCCTCAATTTTTTCTGAATTTATAGTCTGTCATGTAATTATAAATTCACGGTAACATTCAATCATTATATGCCGATTTAAATTTTTGTTATGAAGACAGGATAATTAATTATTAATATTCGATATATATATTCAGTAAAAATTATACAAAAATTAATGTTTTGTTTTTATATGGACAGAAATTTGAAAAAAATACCAATATTTTTATATATACAGGATATTTTTATATCCGAAAAATTCTTTATATTTATTACCTGTCCTATTTTAAATCAGTGCAAATATATTGTCTCGAATGGGGATCATTAGATTTTTTTTATTGATGCCAAAAATATATTTTTGTTTGCTAAATTTTTATTACTATTTTTCTTTAAACCGAAATATATATAAATGCAATATCCTTTATTCTCATAAGAATAAATTTGGAAGATTTTTATTTAATAAAAATTATCATTTCATACTTGGTTTCTCTCATCTGTCTGATATAATTATTCCTTTCTAAAATATCAAACATATATATTCAAATAGCATAAAATTATAAGAAAATATAGAAAAATAAAAACTGTAGTCAGTCCGGAAATTTAAATTAAATAGTTCAGATTGCAAAGCAGATATCATCAATATTTTTTCTTCTACAATTAAAATCTAGAATGCAAAAGTGTCTTCAACTGTAGTAATAATATATACATAAAACAAAAAAACTGAGAATACAAAAATTTTCATTTTAAAATTATCTATATTCAATTTATATATTTTAGATGAAATATCAAATTTTATCGAAGAAAGGCATTCTAATAACAATATGCCAAAATTACACTAACTAAATACATGGCTTATTCTTACGACTACTGTACAATAATCATACTTGCTAATTAGTTGACACCATTCATAGCAATTTCCTTGCTTTTAGAAACTAGCCATCTGTTCGCAATTTAGCGCAGGTAAACAGATCTAGTTTTGTGCTAGAATTTCGGAAAACATTAATACGCACCGACTTTAAATTTTTGTTATGAAGACAGGATAATTAGTTATTAATATTCGATATATTCAGTAAAAATTATACAAAAATTAATGTTTCGTTTTTATAAATTTTGGACGGAAATTTGAAAAAAATACCAATATTTTTATACAATATTTTAAATGTGGTACTGTTTATATAATTATTTAATTTATTAATAATTAATTATTATTAATTAATTTGTGGATATTTGCATTTTGTTTTCATTTTGAATGGCAGAGGACCGAAGTGTACTTTTAACGAAGCGTCAAAATAACCACTGAACAACCCATTGAACTCTGGAATTTGCTCCTATAAGTCTGTAAATTATTTAAAAATGATATACAGTATATGTTACATGAAAAATATAAAATATATAAAACAAATTATGTAATATATTGTATGGTATTGAATACGACAAAAAATATAGCTAGAAAAATATTACTTTGTTTAAAAATAAAATATACCTAATAAAAGTCTGTATGTTACATGAAAAATATAAAATATATAAAACAAATTGTGTAATATATTGTATGGTATTTAATACGACAAAAAAATATAGCTAGAAAAATATTACTTTGTTTAAAAATAAAATATACCTAATAAAAGTTATTGTTGACATACTGGTTGCTTATTTTTAACGATATGTTTTATATTATACTGCATACTGTCATACTGTAATAATCTTTCTGTCATACTGTAATAATCTATACAATGAGAAACTTTTCATTAAAAACAGTAAAAATAATAACAATAGTAATTTTCAAATAATTGAATTTTTCTCTTTAATATAAGAGTTTAGAGAGATAAAAGATATATATATATATATATGATCTCTTCAGTACAATACGTATGAACATTTAATGAAAATATTATATACACAAATATAAGCATAAAAGAAAGCAACGAAAATCAAAAACAAAATTGCCTACGATAAATATAAACAGATGTGCTCAATACGATATTTAAATCAATAAAGTAATATAAAAATGAATCCTATAAAGACAGTATAATCAAAATATAATGAATTTGATTCATTAATGTATCTTATGCTTACAAAACTTTAAAAATTAATCAAATTGTAAATAAAAAATCCTATAAAGACAGTGTAATCAAAATATAATGAATTTTATTCATTAATGTATCTTATGCTTACAAAACTTTAAAAATTAATCAAATTGTAAATAAAACATAATATAATATTTGCATAATGTATTTATAATGAAAAATATTTGTCATGTATAAATATTTATCAGTCCAATTTAGCATCATTCTTCTATAGTATACTATATAAAAGAATGAGGCTAAATTCTGTAGAATATATATACAAAATCAAGCCCGATACGTTCTTTATTGCCACATATCATTTATTATAATTGCAAGAGTATATAAAAAATATTCAGAAAAAAATTATAACTGTTTTCCATGAAACATCTGAAAATCATTTTAACACATTTTTATAAATTGTATTAAAATTCAATAAGACAGAATTTTTCATATAAATACATTATGCAAATATTATATTATGAAAAATATTTGTCATGTATAAATATTTATCAGTCCAATTTAGCATCATTCTTCTATAGTATACTATATAAAAGAATGAGGCTAAATTCTGTAGAATATATATACAAAATCAAGCCCGATACGTTCTTTATTGCCACATATCATTTATTATAATTGCAAGAGTATATAAAAAATATTCAGAAAAAAATTATAACTGTTTTCCATGAAACATCTGAAAATCATTTTAACACATTTTTATAAATTGTATTAAAATTCAATAAGACAGAATTTTTCAATAAAAAATTTCCACCAAAATTTATAAAAACTATTGTCATTTATAAATGATTTTTATAATTTTAAACATGACTTGATCGTATCATTTTAATTTCTTTAAAATACTTAACATAATCAATCCTTAAAATTGTTTAATTCGTGTAAGATTCTTTCTTTTTCCCCTAAAGCATTAATAGTTTCTTAATAGAAACTGAATTTACTGAAATGAGATATTCTATAGATATTGCATTTCATTTATTTGAATCGTATTTTGAATTCATTAATTTTAATTCATACAAAATGTTTTATATTTTATTTTGCTTATATAATCTAGGATTAGATAGATAATTAGCATATTCAAGCTTTTCAAACCTATTTGGCCAAATTATGTTTTGTCAGTATTATTAAAAAGAATTTACTGAAATGAGATATTCTATAGATATAACATTTCATTTATTTGAATCGTATTTTGAATTCATTAATTTTAATTCATACAAAATGTTTTATATTTTATTTTGCTTATATAATCTAGGATTAGATAGATAATTAGCATATTCAAGCTTTTCAAACCTATTTGGCCAAATTATATTTTGTCAGTATTATTAAAACAATGTATTATATACCTTGCTCATACTTATTTCAAATATGACAATTTTTTTTTATTTCTGTTGAGCAGAAATAAAATTATTTTATGAGTTGTTTTATATAATTAGCATATTAGTACAAGCAACTGCTTTAAAAACATTCTAACCTCGGATATCATCAAAAAGACTATATAAAAATTTATAAAAGATAAAATATTGAAGCTAAAGATGAATGATGAGAAAATATTACTCACTAGAAAACTGCAATTTTAAAAAGTAATTTATTTTTAATTACAGGAAAAAAAAGCATATTCAATCATCCAATTTTAGTTTAGCAGCTTTATCAATGTTCAATAACATTTTATTTTATTTTAAACATTATTAAAACAATGTATTGTATACCTTGCTCATACTCATTTCAAATATGACAATTTTTTTTTATTTCTGTCGAGCAGAAATAAAATTATTTTATGAGTTGTTTTATATAATTAGCATAAGTATTATTAAAACAATGTATTATATACCTTGCTCATACTTATTTCAAATATGACAATTTTTATTTTATTTCTGTCGAGCAGAAATAAAATTATTTTATGAGTTGTTTTATATAATTAGCATATTAGTACAAACAACTGCTTTAAAAACATTCTAACCTCGGATATCATCAAAAAGACTATATAAAAATTTATAAAAGATAAAATATTGAAGCTAAAGATGAATGATGAGAAAATATTACTCACTAGAAAACTGCAATTTTGAAAAGCAATTTATTTTTAATTACAGAAAAAGAAAAAATATTGAATCATCCAATTTTAGTTTAGCAGCTTTATCAATGTTCAATAACATTTTATTTTATTTTAGTCTGTGTAAATTCAAACATATCAGAGACTGAAATATAAAATAAAATTTATTTTATTTTTTTTTAAATTATGCAGATTAGCATGATGAATTTCATCTACGTACTTTATTTTTTTACATTTAATATGAACTTAAACGAAAATTTTCAACTGTTGAAATTACAATAATAAAGAAATTCAATCAAGCAATTCTTCATAACAACATCTAATTAAAAAGTAACTTTTTACCCCTTTGGACCAAAAACGACTGGATTAACCAATCAACAAGTTAGGGGGTGTGTTTTTTCTCCAGGTTCATTGGTGCGGTACATGAAACGTGTGAGACATTCAAATGTTTGGCATTTCTAGTGTATCATAAGACGCTTCAAGCAGATACGACAAAAAATGACAGAACAGTTAACTTCCGCAACCAGCATTTTTGATTATAATCAATATGAGAACGAAAAGCAATTTATTTTTAATTACAGAAAAAGAAAAAATATTGAATCATCCAATTTTAGTTTAGCAGCTTTATCAATGTTCAATAACATTTTATTTTATTTTAGTCTGTGTAAATTCAAACATATCAGAGACTGAAATATAAAATAAAATTTATTTTATTTTTTTTTAAATTATGCAGATTAGCATGATGAATTTCATCTACGTACTTTATTTTTTTACATTTAATATGAACTTAAACGAAAATTTTCAACTGTTGAAATTACAATAATAAAGAAATTCAATCAAGCAATTCTTCATAACAACATCTAATTAAAAAGTAACTTTAAAAAGTTTTTCTTTTCTGTATTAAAACTTGTATTCTGAGGGAGGAAAGAAAATTAGTTTTCTACTGTATAAGAAGAATTTTTCGAAAATTTATAATTTTATAGATATTTATGTTTATTTTATTAATTGCATAACATTATGTGAAAGATAAAAAAAAGCATTATATAACTTATTCAGCAATTCGAAATAATGATAAACCTGTATTAAATACGATATAACGAAATATTGTGTGTGTAAACCGGTTTTTGAGAAGTCCTTAAAGTTTACCCCTTTGGACCAAAAATGACTGGATTAACCAATCAACAAGTTAGGGAGTGTGCTTTTTCTCCAAGTTCATTGGTGCGGTACATGAAACGTGTGAGACATTCAAACGTTTGTCATTTCTAGTGTATCATAAGACGCTTCAAGCAGATACGACAATAAAAATGACAGAACAGTTAACTTTCGCAACCAGCATTTTTGATTATAATCAATATGAGAACAACAGAATTAAACTACAAAATGTGGATCTATGGGAAAAGTTTTATTCTGTGAAAAACGAAATGATTATTTCAAAAGCAGGAAGGTAAATATTATTTATTATTATTTACTCTAAGAAACTGAAACGTTATTATTTTGGGGGTAAGATTCTTGAATACCTGTCTCAAGCCTCTAAATTGATGAATATTTTTATATTTGTATATTTTCTTAATATAAGGAAGAACTGAATTCTGAACTTTATATCTTCATATGAGTATAAAGTTCAGAATTCAGTTCTTCCTTATATTAAAATTCAATTCTATATACTAAATTGATTAAGATAGGATTCTACTTTGACTGCCTTGCGTTTTCACGTCTGACTATATAGTGCGATGGTCTATGAATAATAAGTTGCGTTTTATAGTGCGCCTTAATGTCTGTCGCTTTTTTTCGTGCTCGATAAAGTAAATGTTAATATGCATGTGAATGCATATCAATATCGACGTGCATAAGTGCATTCAATGCCGCGAAAACCCGAGGCAGTCAAAGTAGAATCTTACCGTAATTAAAGCCGCAGATTACTTTTATACGCTTTTATCAGTTAAAAGTGATTGTGATTAAAAAATTTTTAGTATATATAATTGATGATGATATATTAATAAATTATATTCTAAGCGCTATTCATCTAAAATAATAATTAGAAGCAGAGACATTGAATTATCAGTAGAAAAAATACTCGCTAGATATGTATTTTGGATGCTTCCCTTATGTTTACACATACATTAATAGATAGTGTATAGAATAAATGGTATTTATTAAAAAAGTCTTTTAAAGATTCCTACCCTCCTTGTTAATCTTTTCTAATTTAAACACTGCTTTACAGGTATTATTCGAAACAAAGAACTAGTACATAAAAAAGGGGTTAGGTTCAAAAATTAAAAACATACTATTATATTTTTTTATAATTAAGAGAAATATCTTTATTAAAGCAATTTTCATCAAAAGTATTACATATTAATATGTATTAAATAATGTTTTCTTCATCATCACTTACTAAGCACCATTAACTGAGAGCATTTTCATTTTGACAAGATATCCTCATCAAATATATTTAAAATAGACTTTGACAGATATCCTCAACTTTCTTCAGCATTATCTTGGGCTATAAATTCACAAAAATGAAAAAACAAATTATTTACTATTTCTTTAAAAAAGGGTGAATAATAATCACCCGAAAATTTTAATGTATCTATAATGTAGTAAAAAGAAAAACACAGTTTTAAAATGTACTATGTACTTAATACTCTACGTGTTTTACCATACGGGGATTTCTTACTCTTAAACCATGTTAGAGTGAAACTGTGTTCTAGGATAGTGTTGAACATGGGTTGCCTGTAATTTATTGCCATTAATCATTTTTAATCTCCAAAAAAACATTTCCAATGTATGAAAAAAAGTTAATTTCATCCTTCAAAAATATTCATTTAACATTTTCTGATTGTATTGAAAAATGAAAAAAAAAATAAAAATAGTGCACATAAAAAACTAGTGAAATCCAATGAAGCTTATTTCATTTTATCCTTTACAATTCACATTCTCCTACACAGCTAGTAGAAATTTTAAATTTCCTTTGATGTGCATACTAATTATGAAGACAAATTTACAGCAGATTTTCAGAGTATTCCATAATACCCTTTCGTAAAACTTCAGATGTGAAAATATGCTCCTAATTTGTCTTCATAACTAGAATGCACATCAAAGGAAATTTTAAAATTTCTACTAGCTGTGTAGGAGAATGTGAATTGTAAAAGAAAATGAAATAAGCTTCATTGGATTTCACTAGTTTTTTATGTGCTTGAGGGCATTTTCTTTTTGACAAGATATCCTCATCAAATATATTTAAAATAGACTTTGACATATATCCTCAACTTTCTTCAGCATTATCTTGGGCTATAAATTTACAAAAATGAAAAAACAAATTATTTACTATTTCTTTAAAAAATAGTGAATAATAATCACCCGAAAATTTTAATGTATCTATAATATAGTAAAAAGAAAAACACAGTTTTAAAATGTACTATGTACTTAATACTCTATGTGTTGTACCGTACGGGGATTTCTTACTCTCAAACCATGTGAGAGTGAAACTGTGTTTTAAGATAGTGTTGAACATGGGTTGCCTGTAATTTATTGTTTTTCGATTCATTTTTAATATAATCTATATGATACATTTATATTTTATATAAAGCGTTTATGATGTGCATACAGTGTTTGTTAATTCGCATTTTGAAAGATTGTCAGAGATAAAAAAAAATTTCTGTAAAAATAAATTTTGCTCATTTATTGCTATTAATGGTGGAATAATTTTTAGACTAATATTAATATAATAAATATACAAAGTTTCATATTTATGTTATTTAAGAACGTATTATTTAAACTGAGACTTAGTAAAAAAAAAAACTAGATATTCCCAAGTAATGCAGTTTCTGAAATTTTTTCGGAAGAATTTTTAATACATTTGAAATAAGAGTCTTTATTATCTTTATTATAACAATTTTCAAATAATTTACAGTACAATATGAGACATTTTTTATAATATTTATAACAAATCACCGATTCGCATTTTTTAATGTACAGTATGTCAGAAGGAATGAATGAACTGAACTTAAAAGCATTACTTCAGAAAGAGTATCCTGATAGACTCGTAATTCTTTGAAAAAGTTTTATCAGCATACTATTATCTATCGATCTATACTATTTTCGCATTTCGGGGATCTTTTTAATGAAAACTGAACCAAAATTTTGTAGTAATTCAATATAAATTATTTCGGATTACACAAAATTTTCAAAAAATACTTTTTATGGTGGATAGTAAATTTATTATAGTATTTAATGATGTTTATAAATATTTATATTGTACACTCAATAGGCGTGGATTTATCTACGACTCTAGTTTGTTCTTGAAACTCGTGTAATAATCCCCATATTTATGGATTTTAACATCCTATACAGTACAGTATTTGATATAACCAATATTTACTTAGTTTTGGTAATATCGATTTTATTTTAAAACGAAGGAATTTTTTAAAAATTTTACTTTGAAAGTTATAATTGGTCAAGATATTTTTGATATTAAAATTACATTTCATAATTATATCATTTTACATAGTGAATCGTATTAAAAAATCTGTAGAAATTATTTTGTAAATATTACAGCAGATGAAACTTTTTGAATCATGAAAAGTAGTCATTTAGATAAAATTTTACTATTTTAAATAATTTTGAAGTTAAAATATTTTTAGCATGGCTTCTTATGTCTAATTTATAAATATTTATTGTCAAAATAGGGAATTTAATACTATTGATATTTTCTCTTTAAATATCATGAATATTTTTTCATTTATCAAAAATATATCGTCCATTAAAAGTAACAGTAATATATATATTGTGCATAGATATACTAAAAATAAATAAAAATATTAATCCTGTCTTAATCGGAAGTAAAGCAACTGTAATTTTTTTTTAAATAACATGCTAAAACAACTTTTTGATTATCGTTGTTTAATATTACAAACTTCTAAAATCTTAAAAATATAAAAATATCAAACCATTAAAATTTTAACAAATAAAAAAAAATTGAAAATAATTAATTTTACAAATTCTGCTATTAACCAGTATAAGGATTATAATTTTAAAAAATTCATGCATCAAACTTTTTTCCAAACTCAGAATTTAAGACAGAATATTTAAATTAAAAGTAGTATCACATATTGTAAAAATATACTATACGCAAATTTTTTTTATTAATGTAAAGAAAATATTTTGCGAATTTTATCGAAAATTTGTGTTTGAAAACACTTTATCGAGCTAACTGAATACAGTAATTTCTTGTGTGTACATATGCGTGGGAATTATACGAATCCTCTAATATTGCCTCGGGCTATTGCTCGGACCGTTCCTCAATTCCCAGAAGTAAATCTGGAAAAATATTTATTCAATTATTTCCAAATTCCTCTATAATTTTCAACAAATTTGATGATTAAAGAAGAAAAAATTAAGACATTTAAAAGGTTAATTTAAGTAGTAAGACAAACTGATCCAATTTTTCTTTAATAGAAAAATATTACTGAATACAGATAGAGACGATTTAGAAAGTTTGAAAAATAACTTCTCATAAATTAAAAATGGAAACAAGATGTAAAAAAAATATATATAGATAAAAATAATAATGAATAATCCTATAAAATATTTATCAAAAACTATGAAGACACGAGAAGCTTTAAATGTTCAATAGAAATCCATCTTCAAATATGCTACACAATTTAATTGAATATAAACATATAAAAAATTTTTAAATCGGAAATAAATTTTATAATTTGTTTATGAATGCACATTATTTTTATTTAATGAAAATTATAATAATTTAAAATATGCAAATTTTATGAACTTTAGCCAATATGGCTAAAGTTAACTAATTAACTAAGTTCTTAGTTAACTAATTAGCTTTAGCTTTAATTTTTTTATAGAGAGAAGTTTAATATATATTTATAAAACTATATGCATTTAATTAAGCAAACATTACTTTTTTGAGACACGAAGAAAAACATAAATGTTAATGGAGTATCATTAACTACATGTTAATATTATTAAACGAATAAATAAATAATAATATTGTGATAAATGCATTTTTTGAGTTGCTTTATATAGAAAATTTAGCAAACTGGCAATTTTGCTTATAAATATTGTACAGTATTTTTAATCTATCATCTTTTCTATAATTTGATAATTACCAAGAGAAAGGTATCTCTTCTAGGTAGAGACGAAGAGAGCTAAACAATATTTCATGCAAATGTATTATGAAATAATATAATTTCTTAATCATCAAAATATTAAAATTTAAATGTGTTAAACAAAATGCACAATTTTTAGATTTGGATATAAGTTTCAGAAAGCTTTGAGAACAACGAAAGTTTGGGATCCTCTTAAGTTATCTGCTTTAATCCATCGCATTCTTATATTAGTCTATTTACAAACCCTTTTGAATATTCTGTGAAAATTTGTACTTTGGATAAAATTACAGTACAGTACTTTCAAACTGGTTACTTATTCATAGTTTTATTATAAATTTGCCACGTAATAAAACTCACAATTGCAATAATTATATAAAGATATGTAAATTTTGATTATATTTGGCTCATTTCAGACAAGCCATGAATAAATAATTTTTATCATTATTAATAATAAATAAGGATTATTATTTTTTTTTTATTTAGAAAGCAAACTTATTTAACCACAGATTACGAATATTGCATTGCATAAATTAATTTTCGTGTATTTTATATAATATTTTGACAAGAGAAAATAATAAATCAACATCTCAAAATAGGAAATTTTCGTGTACGATATGAAATTTAAGAATATTTATTTATAAAGTTAACATTTCATTTTCAAAATGAAACTGAATTAAAAATTTGTTTGGAAAATAAACTTTAATGGTTTTTCCTTCGTGTTTTTAAAGGTTTTTCCCCCTCTAAAATAATGTTCCGCCTACTTCATTACTTACTAGGCAAACATTGTCAAATGTAAGCAAACTCTTATTTAATAGCCAATGTAAGGAATGCATTTTTATTAAATTAATAAAAAAAATTTATAGTTTCAATTGAATTGTTATAATTTAATAAAGTGGAAAAATCCAGCAAATATTAGTAAGATATTAAATATTCCATTTTAACATTTCTGCTCTTCATATTCTCTTTTCTTTCTTAGGAAAATGTTTCCTGTCGTTGAACTTATGATCAGTGGACTCGATCAGACTGCTATATATGATGTTTACCTAGAATTTGTTCCGGCAGATAACAACAGATGGAAGTATATGAACGGGGATTGGTCATCATCCGGAAATTCGACAAATAAAACCGATTCGATACGTTACAAACATCCCGAATCACCGAATTTTGGAAATTATTGGATGTCGAAGAAAATCTGTTTCGATAAAATTAAATTAACAAACAAGTCGAATCAAGAAGGATATGTAAGTGTGAATTTTTATAATTTATTCTAATTATATTATGATCGTTCTGTATCCTATGATTATTACGCGAAATTATGTCTAGCGAAACATATTTACAACTTTTTCTTCTTTACATTTTTGCATGTAAAAACGGTTGAGGGGGGAAAATATGGAATTTTAATATTTAAAAACAAAATGGAAAGATCGCTAACCTTCCGTTATATACAGTATCTAGAAGAAGACAAATAAGGACAATCGATTCCTTAGAATATTAACTCAGCAAACTGGGAAATTTCAACATATATAGGTGGAGATCATTTCTGGAAGGGAGAAATATTAAGTTTAAATGTTTACATATATAAGCTTTTTTTAATATAAAGTATACAATTTTTTCACTTTATTAGTTCCCAGTAAAGTGTGTTAACACGCAGTTGATGTTTTAATTTTAATAAAAAAAGAGAATAGGATCCAATTATATATCTAGAAGAAGGCAAATAAGGACAATCGATTCCTTAGAATATTAACTCAGCGAACTGGGAAATTTCAACATATATAGGTGGAAATCATTTCTGAGAGAGAGAAATATTAAGTTTAAATGTTTACATACAGTATATAAGCTTTTTTTATATAAAGTATACAATTTTTTCACTTTATTAGTTCCCAATAAAGTGTGTTAACACGCAGTTGATGTTTTAATTTTAATAAAAAAAGAGAATAGGATCCACATTGCCTATTATAAATTTTATATCTATTCGGAATTAATTTCTTAATTGGTAATGATTTATTCCTTTTACAGATAGTATTAAACTCTCTTCATAGATATAAAACAAGAGTACACGTAATTAATTTACCATTAAACCCAAAATTTAACAGTAAAACTGTACTGAGTTGTGAATTCGCAGTTACTACCTTTTTTGCTGTGACAGCTTATCAAAATGAAGAGGTAATAAAAATAGTTAAAGCTAATTTTATTTTTCTGAAAAATTTCTTCTGAAAAATATCTAAAATACTTATTTTAATATCGTAGCTAAAAAGCTTGAAAATTCAATATAATCCCCATGCAAAATCATTTATAAAATTCAACGCCAATAGAAAGTAAGTGAATATATAACTTTTTAATTTTTAATATTTTATGAAATTATGTATCATTTTTAAAATTAAATTTTTACTTTAATCAGAATTTATGAAGAAGAACATGAAGATGGTCTTAATCCAATAGGTAAGATAATGATTTATATAAATTATTATTATTTTAGAAATATTGCATAACTTTAAAAGATTTGTTTTAATTATAGTCATAGATATAGAGCCTGAATATGCAGCTCACAATATACCTTCACCTGCAAATACATCTGCAAATTCGTTTAACGATTCTGACGTCTATTCTGAAGAATCAAATTATTCTATGCCTTCGCCACATATAGAACGTTATCCTATATCAAATGGTGAGTACTATATTTTACTTACAAACTTTGAAAGAAAAATAATTCAGGTTTTTTAATGTTTGTAAAATAAGAAAGCGTGTGTAACTGTGAATTTTAGTTTCGTCATGCTTCACCGGAATTGGTTTTGAAAGGAAATAATTCTAGGTTTTGTAATTTATGTGCTGTTTATCATCATTAAAATGTCTAGAATTAACAGTTTCTAAATCAATGATTTATTTAAATACTGATTTACGCTGGATAATTTTTAATTATACAGATATCTGTAAAATATCCATAAAATTAAAAAGAAAAGCAAAAATATTGCAGAAATTTAAACTAACCTGTTTATTAATTTCCTGGTAACGGCTTTTAAAATAATAATAATAATAAAAAAAAAAAAACTGATAAGGTTAGGAGTTGTAATAAAAATCTTTTTATCTAATCCAACTAAGGAGTTTAATAAAAAAAAGTATAATTAATCCAAATAAATCTAAACAACTTGCCAAATTTAACCCTTCAGATACACAACGGAATTTTAATTCGAAATAAATTTAGATAAATATTACAAATTACTAAGCCAATGAGTGGCGCCATCTATTAATTACTAATTAAACTAGAATTTAGACTAATCTACCTGAAGAAGAAAAATCCGCCTCAGCCCGGGGACCTGGGCTAACGTCCCAACGTCATACCGCTAGACCACCGAGGCCAACAAGCATCCCAACGTCATAACCGCTAGACCACAGAGGCCAACAAGCAGATTGATGGACCTTTGGGCTAACGTCCCAACGTCATAATGCTAGACCACCGAGGCCAACAAGCAGATTGATTCTAGATCGGAAGGCAGTTATATTATTTTGGAATCAACATCGCACTTCACCGATAGATTAGTCAAAATTCTAGTTTAATCAGTAATTAATAGATGGCGCCACTCATTGGCTTAGTAATTTGTAATATTTATTTCGAATTAAAATTCCGTTGTGTATCTCAAGGGTTAAATTTGGCAAGTTGTTTTAGATTTTTTTTGGATTATTATCCCCTTGATGTTTGAATTGTATGTTTGTATAATTAATATAATATTTTACAATGTACTCCTAACAAAGCTCTCTATATATTTCAACTCAATCTGTGTTATGCCTGATGATTTTATATTTTTGTGTATAAAGTATTTTGGATATTTAAAATAACATTCACATATTCATAGTTTTAATAGGAGAAGCAGAAATGTAATAATTAATATAACTACGAATAAATATGACATTTTCTGCCACAATCCACATCTAGTAGCTTACTTATTTCAATTTTACAATATAAAATGCAGAATACTATCGAAAATATAATAAATTTACTAGATCAAATTAAACATAATTCAGAGTACACAGTGCCATCTAGTGAATGAAAATATTTCAGCTGTTATAATTTTTTTTTTGACAAGAAATTTTTTTCTTCTTGAAATACAGTAAAAAAAGTCCAGAAATCTGAACCATCCAAGTATCCGAATTTTTTGAAAACTCAAAAACTAAAATTTTCGGGCTTTTGTGTGTGAGTGCATGGGCATCGACACGCCATGCTACAAACGTACAGAAGTGGCGAAAATAAAAGAATACAGTAAAGTCATTTTTATAAGTGAAGCATTCTGTATTTGTTAATGAATAAACCAATAAAATTTGCTTGTTTATTTAACTCAAGTATGAATTTTAAAAGTACTGTCCTATATAATCTGTACAGAACAAATCTACGAGTACTCCAGAATTTTGGACTTTTACTAAACAGTGTTTGAAAATATCAATTACTATTTTAAATATGATTTGACTATTCCTTGTACCCTGAAGATATGCACAAAGTATAATCCATGATGCTAGACTTTCAACATCTCTCTCAACTGTTCAAATTATAATTTTTCACAAAACAAATTTTTAAATTTTACTGTAACTTTTTTTTATGTTTCCATTCTCTTAGTCAAGTCATTGGAAGGTAGTGAATTTCATTGAAATCAAAATTATAAGGGATATTTTAAAACATTATTCATCAGCTGTCATTTCAAGATGACCAGATTTTAAATTGATACAGAACAATTTTGTGTAATTGCTCAAATGTAATCTTCTATGTGCTTATAATTTGTTAATGTACAAATTTACATTTAAATTTTATTCAAAAAAGATTAAATCTGATATTTAACTTTAATTAATAGGTCTTAAAATATTTATTACTAGATATTTTTAATTTTTATAGTATTTGGCCATATATTTCTTAGCAAAAATAATTATTTCATTATTTAAAGTGCATAACAAATAAATCAATATTTTTCACAATAAATTTTTGATAATTGTCTGCACTAGTTTATAATTGATATCATCAAATACTGAATTTTTTTGTTTTTAACAGGTAATTCAAGGTTCATTTCAACTCCTTATGCATATCAGCTTCATGCACCTTTGAATCCATATGAAAATTACCAGCAACAATATCCACATAACCAAGACGTTCTATCATCAAACCCATATTGGCATTACTTCTATAATCCAGTGATTAATTCATGTGAAAAATTGCATTCCCAGCATCCATATCAGCAAAATCCATCACAAGAACAAAATGCATATAATCTACCTATTGATTACACAGTTTGCTCCTAATTTATAAATCTGTTAATTTAAAATTTGCCAATTTCTCTAACTCATAAAAATATATTTATGAGATACTTAATTTATACAGATGGGATTTTTTCAAGACATATATAAAACAATTTCTGTCTGAAATATGAACAAAGTTTGTCAATGCCAATACAACCTTGCTAAATGCACATAAAAAACAAAGCTCTAAACAGGATAAATACTTTATTACCAGAAACGCTTTCGACCTTATCAGTAGGTCAACTTCAGCTGTAATGAATATATAGAACAGAGAGAAGCCAACCCCTACAAAAATAAACAACTCAAAAATGACGTCATAAGAGACGTTGTATAAACATTTACACATTATCACTACAAATTCCACTTCTACAACAATCATAATACCGGTAACAAATAATAATAATAATTATTATAACGTCTCTTATGACGTCATTTTTGAGTTGTTTATTTTTGTAGGGGTTGCTTTCTCGTTCTATATATTCATTACAGCTGAAGTTGACCTATTGATAAGGTTGAAAGCATTTCTGGTAATAAAGTATTTATCCTGTTTAGAGCTTTGTTTTTTATGTGCATTTAGTGAGTGTAACAGGATTGTTTTAAAGTTCCTACAACCTTGCTATTTCACTATACATTTATGGATGTGTTCTTACAACATTTTTCCAATTGGAAACCCAAGAATTTAATTTCTATTGTTGATTAGAAATGCTATTTTATCAAAACATTTTCTTGAACTACATCTGAACAGAAAATGTTATATAAATACCTTTTTTTTATATAATGTTTAATACTCTGTATTATTCATTTGATTTGCAATGTACCGTAATTAGATAATAAAGTTATTTTTATCAATAAATGACTCAAATTGAAATTTTTATTTTAGATAATTTTAAAAAGATTTTATTTTTACACTATAACAGATATGAAATATATATATATTTGAACAATATACAATATATATCAATAATTATGCAAATTTTATATGGAATGTTTGAAACAAAGTAGCAATATATAGATAATAGTTTTATAAACATTTGGCAATATTTATTTACAGTTTTGATGATATTTCTGATTTTAAGTAATTAAGCATCTAGTAAGTAAATGTTTAACAAAATTTTACATTCAAATACAATATTTTATTTTAAAGGCAATTCAGAAATAATCATCATAATATTTATATAAAATGTAATTAGTAAAATAATATACAAATTTATTTACATTAATAAAAATGGCAAACAATTTTAAGTAGTATTCAATGCCAATATATTTGTTAAACATCTATTGGTAAACTAGTATGGCCTAAAAATGGTTTATGTTTTAAGACATATTCCTTTGTTTGTTCAAGTTTTGTACTTGTTTCACCAGATCCTGAATCACTGCTACCATAACTAATACTTCGTTTTTTCCCTAACATTGCTGCTATTCCCATTCTTGGCAAATGTGAGCTTCGAGAATTTTCAACAGTTTCTTCTGTTAGTGACTGTGTCACTAATGGTACACTAATTGTTAGTTCGGGTCTAATTTGTGCTTCCACATAATAATAATGGCTTCCAGAAGAAGAACTGCTATTTAAACTACTATTACTGCTATATAAAATACTTTCATCAGACATATTTTGACAAGGTTTAGGATAAAAGACATCACAATTTTTAGAATCTGATTCTTGTGAAGTAATTGAGGTATTTAAACATAATTCGTCATCACATAAACTAAGATCATCATTATTATCTGTCTGTACTGCTGCAGACACTCTAGATCTAGCAACTGAAGTAAAAAATGGTATAACTGGATAAATATTTTTTTCTTCTTTTAATTTTATAGATTTTAATTTATTAGAAAGATATTCTGGAGATTGTTCATTTAGTATATGTGCTTTTTTAGAGAGAATTTCATTAGGATTTGAAATTGTTTCTTCTTTAACAACAGAATTTAATGACAAATTCTGTCCAGCTTCAAATCCTCTACCCGAATTTCCATAAGAAGTATACATATTTTGAATTTCTTCACTTGTAGCAGTTCTTAGAAATTTGTTCACTTGCTTATTGTCAATATAATCTTTTTTGACATCATGGACAATTTTTTTATCATTTATAATTTGAGATTTTATATGATTTTTTTCTAGATAAGATCCAGATGAATTGCTATGATTATAATCTTTATTTTCACAAATAATTCTCTGGTGTAACTGATCTCCTCTAAGAGGTTTTGGTTTAGTAATAGTGGCATATGAAGAAACAGGCTGATATATTTGAGTAATCGAAGGAAAATGTGAAGGCTCTTGTCTTGATAATATATTAAATGATTCTGCAATTTTTGCTACATATCCAGGTGGTTTTGAATCTCTCTTGTCTTTGTATGAATTTAACTGTCCTTCTTTGATTGTATCACATTTAGATTTAACTGCATTAGAACTATCTAAATATTTTGGAACAGAAATTTTTCTATCTAATGAATTTACACAATTAAATGGCTGAAAATGAGATTTGTTCCAGGAAATGTCCTTTGCTGATTCACTTTGAGTGGGAGATAAAGGATATATATATTTTTTATTTGTCGTATTATAATTTCCTCCTTTTAGAACTTTTATTTCATAAGAATCAGCATTCAATGTAGGTTTTATGCAATTAACATCATTATTATGAGATTCATGTGTTGTTTCAGAAACATCAATGCAACTTAATGATCTTCCTGATACTGGTTTAAAAGCTGAAATTCTTTCTGAATTTACAATCTTTTCCCAATGTTTTGGTAATATTGCTTGATCAGTAGTGAATCTTCTTTGAGTTCGAAGTTGAATATTTTTTGCTCTTTTATAATTTATATGCTCTACTGATTTAATTTTTTGATATTTTAAAGTCATTTCTGATTTTTCATTAGTTTCTTCAGTATTTTTCTGCACAGATTTGGAATGGTCAATTACTTCATCTAGTGATGAATCTGATTGGCCTGAAATATCTGTTGTGCTACTGTTTTGCTGATTGTTGATAATCTGTTTTGCTGATTGATGATGATTTGATATTTCTTCTGGACTTAAATCTGTAAAAGGAATATATTCAATTATTCATAAATTTTAAAATCTTAATTAAAATACATAAAAATATTTAAAATAATATTTATTAATTTATAGAAAGTAACTTTTTCAATAAAGAATTATCCTGTATTCAGTTCTATAATTATAAAATTTAAATACTCTAAAGTTTTCAAAATTATGTGGGAGTTAAAATACTAAAGTATTTTAGCATTTAATCTTAAATACTAAAATATTTTAAATTTTGAAATTTTAAGATAAAATATTTAATGAATAAAAAAAAAAAATTATAAATTTTAATTGAGAACTTAATGCACTTTAAAACATACATTTAGTTTAAAAATATCTATTTAAAATTATTAATCAATACATTCTTACAACACAAAGTAAAGACCAGTCTATTGATCATTAGATTATGATAAAAATTGAAATCCAAAAAATATTAAAAAATTTTAAACTAAAATGGGAATTAGTTTTAAATAAAAATTAAATTCTATCCTATAAGATTAAACAATCTTATAGAATTAAAGATATGGCACTGAGGTGTCCTTTAATGACAGATCATCACTATAGAAATTCATAAAAATCTGATAATTAATTAAAAAATTATTAATGGGAGATAGAACTCATAGCTGTTTATCTGTCTATCTTATATGCCTTCATTTCCTTTGGAAGTAGACTAAAATCTGAATCCTATATAAATTTAGCTTTTATAACTAAAAATAATAATAAAATAATATACTAAATAAAAATGAAGGTTTATGCATATATTTAATAATAATCTATAATATAGAAATAAGGCATTTAATTAAACTTACTTATAGAATCATGCTGCAGTTTTTTGTCACTTGAATTCTATAAAATAATAATTATTTAATTAATATCTATAATAATATTTATACACTAAATATTAAAATTTTAATTTTCTTATTTTGAATAATTTAATATTCTTGAAATTGTAAAATTCGTTTGTTAACAATTTTTCATATACAGATAATCCTTGATTTATAACCACTCATACTTACAACAGTGATATAATCAGTAAATTCTGTGATTGGTTAATGCAACTGACATAGGCTCAAGTCCATGATCAATGGTCTGATATATGGAAAAACATCTTTCTTGTGTCTGGTTCTTGTATTTATGTGTTTGTTAACTTATTACAATAAAGTGGAGTGTAATATTAGTTGTGAACAATCTATAAATTTTTGGCATTCATGATTTCTGTCTTATGATTGTGGTCAATCAGAACTCCATTTTAAGTCAAGGACTATCTGTACAGAAACATAATTTTATTTTTCAATTATATGTGTATCTTTTTTATAAATGTTTTAATTCCTTGTTATAAATGTTTCAATTCCTTAGAGTGAATGAATTTCTTAGTTGGGAAAATAAATTGGATACAAATATAGGCAATCCAACTTACAATGGCCTATAGCCCCATTTATGACTATTATAATAAAAAAAATAGAAAGTAATTTCAAAGAAGCTAACTTTATTTCTAATTCACGAATATCATAGCATATGATGCCAACACCATGGATATGATCCTAATATAGGAAAAACATTAATTAGATTTGCAAATTCTGTAGTTGCTCTTGAACTTCATTTATCACTCTTTAGTTACACTTTATTTTTGTACCATTTTTGTTGTCATTATATCTGAGAAAGGAATGATTCATATAGTGAAAAATTATAATTGGAATATTGTGATATATAAAAAATATTGTATTTTAAAATAATATATATAAAAACTTATGACAAATGCCTGTATTTTATTTGATTATGAAAGTGAAAAATAATTATAATCTTGATATTGTTAGAATATAAAATATTTTTTTTTGGATTGAAATTGCCATTTATAATCAAATGAATGATTTATTATTAGTAAATAAAAAATTATTTAATTTTGAAAAGCCAATACTTATTATATTTGGTTTTGATTAAAAAAATTTTAATTGCCTTTTATTTTTCATTTTTTTATTGGGTTTATTATTGAAAATTTTCATTGGAAAAATGTAACATGTAGTTTGATGATGATATAAAATTTTACAATAAATGTGAAACTTTAAGAAATAATTTCAATCTATCATCTACAAATATAGGAGAATAGAAAATACTGTATTACAGGCAGTCCCCAACTTATGTAAATGAATTGTTCAGCAAAACCTTATGTAAATCAAAACATGCATATCTTGGAGCATACTCTATATCAGGGGTACCAAACTCCATGTCACTACAAATCACATAGGAGAATCTCAAATACTTGATCGCAATCAGTTTCTTTATGGGTCAATGAGAGCTGCAAGTTTTCGGGTAATTTTAACAATGGTTTCAAAAATTATTTATTATATCAATATATTTCACTTGCATACTATTTTTTACAATTAAGAATAAATTACAAAAATATTATTTTTTAAATTGAATAGTTTTTTTGCTTGATATTAACTATTGACTTTTATGGTATGGCTGCTGTAAGATCTCGGACACTTTTTTTTCTTCAAATGGAATCCGAAACTACATCACACCACTTGTAGGTGTCAAGTACAGGTAGGCCTTGATTAGTGCAACTAATAAAATTGATACTGTTTTACGGTTAGTGTAAGAAAATATTCGATTAGTGCGAGTTTTAAGCACAGACCAGTCTTACTAACAAGGCTCCTTACAATTTAGATATATATTGCTTTTAATATTATTTCTATTTTGTTGAAACATTGATTGATTTATTTAAAATATTCTAGTCAAGTGATGATGTGAATATTCTAAATTAAACTAGCTTAATATAAGCTATACATAGGCTATTCAATTATTTTATCAATCAACTTCAGTCTCATGCCTGAGGACTCTGAACAATTAATCTTGTTTATAGTAGCTTCTTCAAGGCAGAGGTTTCTCAAAGTCTTAATCTGTTTAAACCAACCTGTTCTTCTGTTCTGAGTTTAAATGTTTATAAATAATATATTTTTCCTCTATTTTTAAATTTGCACTAAAATCTAAAATATTTTTTATTGAATAATTTTTGTCAAAGTCTTAATCTGTTTAAACCAACCTGTTGTTCTGTTCTGAGTTTAAATGTTTATAAATAATATCTTTTTCCTCTATTTTTAAATTTGCACTAAAATCTAAAATATTTTTTATTGAATAATTTTTCCATAAGAAATCTCTAGTTCTATATTGTGTAGCCTTTACTATGCTTAAAATTGTGCTGCCATATATATTCCATATATGATTTGGCAGCATAACTGAATTAATGCAATTAGTTTTTCATAAAAAAAAGCTTAATTTTTAAAAATGTTTTCAGCCCTAAAATTTTGGATTTAAACTTAACGAAGTTGATAAAAACTTTAAGTTTTAAGATTGAAATAAGTCACTATAGTTCACTTTCTTCTGAAAGTGAAGTTTTTTTTATAAAGTTGTCTTGTACAGGATATTCCAACAGTCACTTAAGGGTTTAAAAATTTAAATAATACCGTATTACTTCGAATTTAAGCCACAATAGGATTTTAAAATTGGAAAATTAGAAAAAATAAAAATGATTTTATAATAAGTATTGAAAAATAAGAAACATTTTTATTTACTTAAATAGGTACTAATATACATAATAAGCTACCGAATAAATTGTAATCAACGATTGTAATACTATGCGCATACATAGAGCGTAAAGCAAAAGCCCGAACGTTGGAGAGTGGGAGCTCGGGAGAAATAAGATGTTAAAATATTCGCCTTGAATTTAAGCCGCACCCAAATTTTACATCTTAAAAATCAGAATAAAAAGTGCAGCTTAAATTCAAAGTAATACGGTGTTTCTATTTGTTAATTTTCAATAATAATTTTTTAACGTAAAATATAAACTTTAGAGAAATATTTTAATTATTTATGAAAAAAATGATGCTTTTCAGATATCCTCCATTTTCAGCTTTGCAAAGATGAGCTGTTTTGATAGCATTTTTTGTAATATAGATATTGTCTTTCAACTATTGAATTGTTTGGAGCTTGTTAATTTACACACCCTCATCATTCATTATTAAATGAAGTATAGATTCATGTTTTTCATTGTTCAGCCATTAAATGTGAATTGAGTAATTTAAACACTATCAATGATCAAATTTTGCACCAAATGCACTTCATATGGATATAGATTCAAATCCACTCTCGTAATAAATCAATGAATGATAAAATCCAAAGGCACTTTTGGGACATTGAAAGATCATGTGTAGGCTCTTTGGGTGTTTTTAGAAAGAGGAACCATCATTAACTTACTGACTGATCTAATGACTGAAATTATTTTTCTCTGTTTTTGAGAATTAAATTTTTCAAAAACAGAGTGTTGGCCATAACAAATGAGGCATGAAGTTTGGAAGAAGGCAAACCTTTTTTCAGTTTGATCTGATTGATGAAATTAGAGAAGAGAAAAAGAATTTTTGGAGTTTTTATTCTTTTTTGTATGTGTCTAGATGGCTTAATGTTGTTTTTCTCTTCTTGTGTTTGTCGATATTCTTCCATCTGACCTGTTTTATTTGATAAAAGATAAGAGAAAGAGGAAATTTTCTGTCACAGATACCTATGAGTCTTGCATTAAACTAATTTAAGATTAACACGGCTTTCTAACTTTTTAATCAAATTATATGAACAAACTAGTACAATTTAATCAGAAGAAATAAATTTATTAATAAAATTATAGTATAATAATAATAATAAATTTATTAATAAAATTATTAACAAATATTAAAATTTTAATATTAATTTTATATAAATTAAATAATATTAACAAAATTTAGTTTTTATCAGAAGAAATAAATTTATTATTAAATTTATTTCTTCTGATAAAAACTGATATTCTTCTTGAAACTGACTTTGTTTTTGATTATATGAACAAACTAGCATAGTTTTTTTCCAGAAGAAATAAATTTATTAATGATTTTATTAATTTATTTCTTCTGCCTAAATTATGCTAATTGTTCATATAATTTAATGTATAAGGTTAATAAACTGATGTATAAAAAAAGTTAAAATCTAACATTAAATCTATTAATCTTTCCCCTATAAGATTAAAGCTAGCTTTATCATTTTGAATTTTATTAGTTTGACTCTAAATTATTGAATGGTTTTAATTTAGATTTTATCATATATTATTCTTATATGTATATAAATAAATATATATGTCCTGTTTGATTTAGGAATAACTTGTTTTACAAATTTTCACATTAACAAACTTTTCTAATATATAAAAGTTTTCAATTTGTGAAAATGATTTTCTGCTCCTATGAATAATTACTATAATCAATTAATGATGAAAAATCATTTCATCATTAATTGATATAGTAGAT
Organism: Olivierus martensii; assembly: GCA_000484575.1. Taxonomy (NCBI): domain Eukaryota; kingdom Metazoa; phylum Arthropoda; class Arachnida; order Scorpiones; family Buthidae; genus Olivierus; species Olivierus martensii. The sequence continues at coordinate 40,175 of AYEL01069593.1, forward strand.
TAATCAATTGACGAATGAAACGTTTAAATCAATGATTTGTATTTTATTTTATATAATAATTTTTAATCTCTAATGTATATTAATAAGGTTTTCTTTGTTGTTCATGTTTTATTGCTAATTTAACGATATGAATATTTGATTACTTTTTACAATTTTTTTCTTACTCTCCTCACTGATTTGTGTCAAATTTATTGCTATATACCATTGACTTTATATTAAAACAAAATTATACTAACTGTTACTTTATTCTTATATTGGCTATTTGCAGTCTACTTAAAGTTACAACTTTTTCAAAAATTTTCCCAACTATGATGAAATTATTTAACTTTATAAAACAATGAATGTAATATTATTGCAGATAAGTACATTCTCTAATATATTTTCTATTCATATGTGCATTTGAATTATAATAATGTTTTGATATCCTATTGAAAATCTAACCAATGTAATCCATTAAATAAGTGAATTATTCTGTGCTGGTAGTTTTAGTAAAATAATTATTATAATAATATCCATAATGTGTTTTAAAAGATGATATTGATTTTTTTTTTTGAACTTCAATCCCAGTGTCAGGACCTGAAGTTTATATAAGCATCTTTTGGTAATCTCTGTAAATTTTTTGTTTTTGATATCAGGAATGGGATTTCAACATGTGAGGAAGTTAACTTGGACCTGTCCTATTTTTTATTTTATTATGCACTCTATTATTTATTTATCGTTATTTTCCTATATGCTAACGTATTATATTTTAGTTTAAAAGTTAACTTACTTCCACGTTCTCCGTCGTAGCTGGCAATCACGTGATACGGAATCGGAACCCGTATCCGGAAGAGCTATCCCGGTTAATGGTGTCCTCTTATCTACATAATACTTACCACTGAACTGATATGTGAAAATAAGAATGATCCGTATCGGTATTTTTG